>CM039508.1:22734541-22892041 GCA_022432975.1 Begonia masoniana
GTCGATTTGCAAAAGGAAAGTTTTATTGGGACTAATAATAAGTTGTACTTATGGCGTGAATAGAAAGTTGGAAAAGAAACCGAATCGATAGACGAAAAACAACGAAAGAAATCGAATATAAAGCAATGAGGGCAAAATGGTAATTGCTAATCTAAAAATTTATGAAAATGTTAATCTACTTTTCTTGCCCTATTCAGTTTCTTCATTCGTGAATAAAAGAAAACTCTCCAGAGGAGAGAAGTTCTCTTCTTTAGCCGCGACACCCTTCGCGTGGCTCCCTCAATCGACACGCCGATCTCTCCGATCTCCGGAGATTTCAAGTTCTTCTTCTCACTCAACGCTATAGGGTAAGATTCCGTAGCTTTGGTACATAGGTTTCGATTTCTACGATTTTGATGATTAGGGTTGTGTTAGGATTTCGTTTAAAAATGTCGATTAGGTTCGTAATCGATAGATTACCTGTAAAGATAGATATTAATGGATGTATTGAACGTTATTGGACGAAAGTATAGCGATTTGTTCTGAGCAAAGTCGAAATTGGTGAGATTAGGTTGTTTAGAGCAAATTATTAAATGGTGGTTTGTTGATATCGAGGTTAGATTGTTCGATTTAAAACGCCTGATTAGTTAAATTGGAATTTAGGAAACTCCTTGGTAAGGATTTAGTATTTTGCCGTTAACGGTTTAAGCGAATTTTTGTATGAACGTTGTGTGTTTGCCTTAGGTGCACCTACGCTCGTGGACAGAGTAGCATTTTTTTTTTTTTTTACGGACTCATACTGGGGATCGAACTCCGAACCGGGACCAAAACCGAGGTTTCGGTTCGGTTCTTCCCACCCTTACTAAACGAATAAGACTTTTAGCTTCATTCTTCTCTTTTGGACAGCTTGGTAAGGCTTTCAGCTTCCATGCAACCTGTCCATGCAAGGACGAGTACGGCTAGTGGAGCGCGCGCACACCTGACCGCACGGAAGCTTCTCCAAACAGCTACTCTTTTTCAGCCAATTGCTCCTTCATTTTGAACTAGCAGCCTAGGGTTTCTTAGGATCATATTCAAGCATCGTATTAGTGTTTGTACACATCTTTGGTTAAATGAAAAATAGCATCTTTTCCTTTCAAGAACCAGGTAGGTTTCGAGTCTCACGGTAAGCCTCAGTTGTGACAATCTGAGTGGAGTAGTGCCTCCAATTGCCATTCAAGTCCAAATTTACTTGAATTGGTACTTAACTTATCATTCTCTCCTCACTTTCAAGAGTACGAATTAAGAAGAAGGTGAGCAAAACATCCCTAACGCTGCTGTTTCTTTCCTTGGGAAGAAACTATATCTGAAAGTGCCTTTAGTTGCTTATTGGACCAGCTACAGGCTGTTCTGCATATTTTCGTGTCCTTGTTATATTTTCTCATGATGTTTCATGGTTTTGAACTTTACTCATAAGGTAATACTCATGTCAAATTTCATTTAATTTGGAAGTCATTAAGCACTTTTCTAAGAGAATATTTTGGAGTGCTCTCGGCTACATTGAGTACCGAACGCATTTGTAGTTTTGTGGGTTTAACTCGGATCTTTTCAGGTGGTTTCGCGTCATGAAGTCGATGAGCTGTTTCGGTGCATGAACGATTTGATTGTTGCATTTTCATGGACAATTGGTATATGGCGAGTTATTAGTACCTCAAGAAATGGAAGTAACATAGAGTTATGGGTTTTCAACTGATAGTTTTATGTGTAGTGTTTTATTAAAGTAAAGACGATATAAATGGACTTTTTGTAACTAAACCTAAAATGTTTGTTATCAATGAATGATTTAAGCTTTAATGTAAAGTCTTTGGTTGTAGTTAAGTTTTAATAACTTTTAAAATGTTTCAACGAGTTTTTTTTAACGAAAAACACGTGTAATGGTTTTAGAAAAGAAAAAAAAAGTTTTACGCGATGGGTCATCAAAATCTTCCAAAATGCAGCCTGGGTGAAGACATGGAGACTATGCTCGCTATCAGTTTGTGAAAACTTAAATTTTTGGCATATGGATTCTACTAAGATAATTGTAACACCCGGTTTCATTGAACCAATTTACTTAACCAACTTGTAGTGTACGTTTTATGGATAAAATTGGGAGAATTAGTGATTAGGTTAATAAATGACTAAGTAATGGCATAATGGTAAATGGAGAATTATAGTGATAACCTATTTAAGGAAAGAGGTTTTGTGATTAATGCACTGTAGCCACCACTATTTTCCATACTCTCTCTCTCTCTCCGTATTCAGCTCAAGCTCAGCAGAGCTCTCCTGGCGATTTTCTCTCTGATTTTTCTCTAGACTAGGTGAGTCTACTTCGATTTCGTGTTACATTGTAACTAGTGATGGTAGAGAGGAGTATAGATGTGAGCTTTAGTGAATGCTGTAGGTGGGGGTTAGTTTCAGTTTTGTGGTGAATCAGGAATGCACTATGTATAGAACTCTCAAACTAGATTCCTTAGATTTCTGGATAGATTAGAATGAGGTTTAGTAAAAATCTAATTGATATTCTGTTTATGACTTAGGTGAGCAAAACTTCTGCAGTAGTTTGAAACTGAACATTTTCAGGAAGCCAGGTAAGTGGAGTATGTATGAGCCTTCGGGCCTACATCACAAAATAGTAGGAATATGTATGTTTGGATTTGTCTGTATGTCATGCATCATATTTTGAAAGAATACGAAAATGAATTTACACGTATTGATTTGGTGAGAAATGAACAGATTGTAATAGATAAGCTATTAAGGGAACTAATCTGCCCCTTAACTTATGAAGGAATTTATAACTTTGGGAAAATTGATCCGCTTCCTAATAGAATTTAGGATCAGATCAGCTGTTAAGGGAACTAATCTGCCCTTTAATTTATGAAGAGGATATATGACTTTGGAAAAATTGATCCAACTCCCAATGGAACCGAGGGATCAGATCAGTGAAAGAATGTAAATGCAACTGAGATGTGAAAGTAGAAACTGCATGATTAGGATTTATGTTTCAGCATTTCATTTCGTTATTGCTTCACTTATTTAGCATTAGGCTAATAGATGAATTTTGTGATGTAGGTGAAGAAGCCTCAGAAGGTGTGTTCTCTGAGCATGTTGAGAAATAGGCTGGTTGGGGGAGCACATTCATGCCTCTACTTGGTGAACTAATGGGGTGGTTTAACTATTGTCTATTTATGAAGTTTCAGTGGTTAAGTGTCTTGTGGAATTATGCAGAGAGTTTTAATAACATTAATAGCTCTGGTGTTTTTAACAACTTTATGGTTTTCTTGTTCTGAGCATGAAAAACATGATTTGGTTTAAAGGTAGTTGCTTTGCTGGGTATTTTTAGAAAGTTGTGAACTTATTATGTTGTTTTGATCGATTTTTAGTAAAATGCTCAAGCTCTTTTGGTAGTCGGAGTTTTCCTTGTATAGAGTGAAAATGGGTGTTATACTTTTATGATTGAGTGTTTTGTCTATCGGTGGATGTTGAATGTTTTGTCTATCGGTAGATGTAGTCCACCGGTGGATGTTGAGTGTTTTGTCTATCGGTGGATGTTGAGATTTTGTCGTTTTATGACCGGTGGATGTGAGCATAGAAGTGAGTATTAGATTTTTGTCGTTTTGTCACCGGTGGATGTGAGCGTAGGAGTGAGTATTAGATTTTTTTTGTCGTTTTGTGACCGGTGGATGTGAGCGTAGGAGTGAGTATTAGATTTTTATCGTTTTGTGACCGGTGGATGTGAGCGTAGGAGTGAGTATTAGATTTTTTGTCGTTTTGTGACCGGTGGATGTGAGCGTAGGAGTGAGTATTAGATTTTTGTCGTTTTGTGACCAGTGGATGTGAACGTAGGAGTGAGTATTAGATTTTTTGTCATTTTGTGAGCCGTGGATGTGGGTAGTCGACATGTCGTGCGACTGACACTGTTTAGCGGTGGATGCCCTCTATTTTCGCCTCTACCGCTGAGTCTATTTTATTTCTGCTTTTGCCGCTGACACTGTTTAGCGGTGGATGCCCTTTTGTTTCTATCGCTGGAACTGTTCAGCGGTGGACGTGCTCTATTTTATTTCTTTTTCTTTCAACCAATCGTCTTTAATATTTTAATTAAATTAATAAATATTGTTTTATATAAAAAAATTTCCGCTGCAAGTTTTACGTTTAAGGATCAAAATTTGACCGTCGAGTGAAATTTTAAGTTTTTCTCAAAATGTTAAAGTAGGGTTATGTATTATGTGTGACGAACCGGGTTTATATAATTCGGGGCGTTACAATAATAATATACTGGACAAGAAGTATTGAAGTTTACATTGTATTGGCTCGTTTGAATACTTTGACTCTATTAAAACAAACAGTTGAAGAGAATAATTCTACTTTCTTTTTATTAATAAATACATTTATACACAAACTTAAAATGTAAATAAGGAAACCAATTCTTAATTCTATACAAAATCAAATTCTCTTTAATTAGGAAAGTATCAATCCTAATATTTACATCTTTCTAACACTCTTCCTTAAGTTGGAGTATAAATGTCAATCATGTCCAACTTGTTATAAAAATAATTTACCCGACTTCCATTTAGAGCTTTTGTGAGTAAATCTCCAACTTGATCCCCATATTTCACATACCGCGTAGAAATTTTACTTAATTTTACTTTTTCACGAACAAAGTGACAATCAATTTCAATATGTTTAATGCGCTCATGAAACACTGGATTTGTGACAATATGAAGAGCAACTTGGTTATCACACTATGATTTTGCTGGTAATGATGTCTTAAGGCCAATTTATTCCAATAATTGATAAACCTACATAATTTTATATGCAGCTTGAGTCATAGCCCTGTATTCTGATTTTGCACTAGATCAAGGCACGACCCATTGCTTCTTACTTTTCCATGAGAATAGATTTCCTCCGACAAATACACAATAGTCAGTAGTTGATCTTCTATCTATTTTTGATCTTGCCCAATCTGCATAAGAGAAACATTCAATAATAGTATACCAATTATTTTCATATAATATACCATGTCCAGGAGCTCCCTTTAAATAATGTACAATTTGTTCTAAAGCCGTCCAATGATTCACTGTTGGAGAAACCAATAATTGGCTTACTATACTGACAAAATAAACAATATCGGGACGAGTCATAGTGAGATAATTCAACTTCCCCGCTAATCTTCTGTATCTCTTGGGATTTTTTAGTAATTGACCATTTTTTTTGAGCTATAGAGTAAGAACCATCTTTTATGGTCTTTGGTTTAGCTCCCAACTTTCCAGTCTCATTTAATAAATCAAGTACATATTTTCTTTGAGATAGAAAAATTTCTTTCTTGCTTCTTGTTACCTTAACACCTAAAAAATATTTCAAAACTCCTAAATCTTTAGTATGAAACTGAGTATGCAGGAAACATTTAAGAGATGAAATTCCATAATATCACTTCCAGTAATGACAATATTATCCACATATACAACCAGAAAAGTGATGTCAGCTTCAGATTGTTTGTAGAAGATAGCGTGATCTGATTTGCATTTTCTCATTCCAAACCTTTCGACTGCCTGACAAACCATAAAAAGATTTACGGAGATAATAGACTTTCCCATACTGCCCCTAAGCAACAAATCCAGGTGGTTGCTCCATATACTCTTCCTCCTAAAGATCACCATGTAAGAAAGCATTCTTGATATCTAACTAATACAAAGGCCGATTATAAGTAACTGCCATAAAGATAAATAACCGAACAAAAGTCAATTTAGCCACTTGAGAAAATGTATCAGAATAATTCTACCCTATAAGTTTGAGCATATCATTTAGCGACAAGACGAGCTTTTAGCTTATTTAATGACCCATAAGGATTTGCCCTAACTGTAAATACATGTTTGCATCCAAAAACTTTCTTTCCTGCTGGTAAGTTTACCAAGTCCCAAGTACTATTTGTATCTAAATATTCATTTCTTCAACCATAGCACTACGACAGCCAGGACGGGATAAAGTCTCATTAATGGTTTTGAGAATATTGATAGAGTCAAGCAATGCAATAAAAGAAGATGATGAAGTTGAGAGATGACCATAAGACATATAAGAAGAAATAGGGTAAGTGCACTGTCTTTTACCTTTGCAAAGAGCAATTGGAAGGTCATCATTATTGGGGATTGGATCTGACGAGGAAGATCCTGGTGCAGGACATGCATCTGGAGGTTTCTGTGTAAAGACCCTTAATTTACCCGAAATATTAAACCTATAAATGTCATAAAAATTTTGAACTTTTCATCTAATCCATTTCATTCATTTAGTCTTCTCATTTAAAATCAATTAACTCATTCAGCGGAAGTCTATCAAATTATGGAAATCCCAATAAAATTTAAACTTAGGCGTCAATGCTAAAACAATAAAGACAGGCAGAGAATTAAGTTTTTCCTCTCGGGTTTCTTCAATTTAAATAGTAGGGGTAGCTAATTCTCTATATCGGGTTTGGACGAATGGTACAGTAGGGGTCGACGTGGCTTCTGTAAAGAAATCGGTTGACGACTATAAAGCATACGGGAATGAATTTCCTCTCGGATTTCATCAAAGGAACCGTATGGGTTGACAGCTCTTTCTATCGGGTTTGGACGAATGTACAGTAGGGGTCGACGTCCTAAACTTACTGGGATTCATTCCTTCTAATAGGTCGATGTCCATACTAGAACACTTAATATTTGGTCGATGTAGTCTCTGTATAGTTTGGTCGACGTGGCCTCTGTAATGATATCGGTCGATGTTTTCGACCGTACACTTCACTATAAATAGTCGATGACTTCGACCGAAACCCTCACTATAACTGGTCGATGACTTTGACCGAAACCTTCACTGTAAATGGACGATGACTTCAACCGAAACCTTCACTATAAATAGACGATGACTTTCTTACAGAAACACTTAACCGAAACTTATAAGAATCCCTGCACTTTAGACAACTATTTTGGACGACATCCATACTTTGGACGACATCCATACTTTGAACTGGTCGATGACTTTGACCGAAGCCTTGGACGATGACTTCAACCGAAAC
The DNA here is from genome assembly GCA_022432975.1 of Begonia masoniana. Classification (NCBI taxonomy): domain Eukaryota; kingdom Viridiplantae; phylum Streptophyta; class Magnoliopsida; order Cucurbitales; family Begoniaceae; genus Begonia; species Begonia masoniana. The sequence continues at coordinate 22,741,578 of CM039508.1, forward strand.
CTTCCAAAACTTATAGAACCCCGACTCTAAACCATGCATTACCCGATCGATCGCCCCTTATTGGCGATCGATCGGCTAGCTTTCTGGATTTTTGTCCAGAGAGCTGCCTTCATATTCTTTTCCCTACACCTACACACCATTCACCCAGAAATTCCAGAAAACATCAAAATAACACTTCATCTCTATACATTCAATTTCCATAAAAATCTAAATAAAAAGCTTAGCAAAACATTTTACAATTTGAGTTTACCAAAACATCAATACATCAATTTATCTACTATCCAGATACTAAACATTCTAAAATGTCTCAATTATACAATTCTCCTATCTAGTCTACCATCAGCCCAAAACAACCCGAAAACCCTCAAAACACTTACTTACATCCCCACGGGTCAAAATACGTACCGACTACCCAACGCACTCCCACGGGCAGTCTTCTTCAAACAATCAAGCTTCGGGTGGAAGAGTCTCATCCTCACCTATATCAAAATCACCTACACCATAAAGACAACTATGAGCTAAAGGCTCAGCAAGCTTCATAAATGAAAATGCATGCTGTGCATATGCGGTTCACAAATCATGCAGACATTTTCATCATTTCATTATAGAACAGAATGTCACCGGGGGTCTAACTCTCACCAGATGGAGAGGGCACGTCTGGCGGTTTAGACAGCCCTTTCCATCTACCTGGGGGGAAAACATGCTTCCATCCGTAAACAGCCATGTCTGAACCCCACCCCATCGTGACCAGATTACGTACATTTGTTTCTTTAATTCATTTCTTTTCTTAAACACGTGTAGAAATTCATTTTCATGCTATTTTGAAAGAGTGTGATGCATGTACAGAAGAGACATAATGTAAACATAAAGCATGAGTACCATCAAAACATAGCAAACATAACATATAAAAACTCTAATCCTAAACTACCAAACCAAAGCATAAAAACATACATAACTCCAAAATCCTCAACGACGAACTCGACTTATGGCATAGGCCTATCAACCACAGTAAGTCACGAAGACTTACCTCGCGTCCTTGCAAATTCAAGCTCCGTCTACGAGCGTTGTTCACCTATGGAAATTCACAACCATCTTCATTAAAACCGAGTTTAAACCATTAAACTTCCAAACTAACGAAACCCTAATCGTTTAACCACTCGAAATCAAGATCTAACGTTCCAAAAGCTTAGAACCTTACCTAGGGTCGGGTTTGGAGAAGAAAACGTGAAGAAAACTTGTTGATCGGAGAAGCAACGATGATGAATCGTGGGAGAACGCCGAGGAGGAGAGAAAATCGCCAGAGAAGGTGATTTTCACTCTGGAAAATCGTAAGTGCCGAGAAAGAGGGGGAAAATTAAGTTTATTATAAAATTTTGGCTTGCTAAATTACTTATTTGCCCTTCTTTATGATTTTCTATTTATTCCTCCACTTATTTCGTTAATTGATCTATCGATCCGGTTTCTCCAGGTTTTCTTATTTCACCAATAATTTCAATTTATTACCAGGACTTTATTGAAACTTTCTGTTCACAAAACGGACTTAACTTGACATATTTACGAAAATATCATTATATATCGGAATAATAAAAATCCCATAAAATTGGGTGTTACATTCTGTCGACAAGAATGGACTTGAAATGTAGGAGGTTGAACCAGTGTAGATGGAGCAAAAGTGGGTTGTGGAGGAACAACAGTTTAGATCAACATATAATCATTCTTTCCCTAGATTTCGTTAATAGAGGATGTAGGGAAGAGCGAAGTACTCTTTAAGAATATAAACATCAGCTAAGACAAGATATCGATTAAGAGTAGGACAAAAATATCTATATTCTTTTTTAATACGAGAATACCCAAGAAAAATGCATTTTAGTGATTTAGGTTCTAACTTTGTAACCTGGGGGAGAATATCACGAACAAAACATGTACTGTCAAATATTCTCGTTTCAATAGAAAACAAAGGTTTAGTGAGAAAAAATATATTGTAAGGAATCTCACCATTAAGAATAGACAAGGGCATGCAATTTATTAGAAAACAAGTCGTAGAAACGACATCTGCCCAAAATGGTTTTGGAACATGAATTTGAAATAATAGAGCTCTTGTTATTTCAAGGAGGTGTCTATTTTTTCCTTCTACCACATCATTTTGAGATGGCGTGTCAGCACACGAAGTTTGATGAAGGATGTCATTTTGAATCATGTAGGACTGAAAAGAGTTAGAGAGATGTTTTTTAACATTATCACTTCGCAAAGTATGAACAGAAACATAAAACTAAGTTTTAATTTCAGCACAAAAATAAGAAAAATAATTCAGAACAAGATTTCATTAAATAAAGCCAGGTTACACGAAAATAGTTATCAACAAAAATAACAAAATATTTAAAATCAGATTGAGACGTAACAGGTCATGGACCCCAAATATCCGAATGAACTAACTCAAACGAAAAACTAGCTCGCTTATTTATTCTTGGACAAGATGGCAGACGATGATGTTTAGAGAATTGACACGACTCACAATCTAAAGAAGATAAATTGCTAAATTTAGGATATAATTTCTTCAACACATAGAGAGAAGGATGTCCTAATCAACAATGTCCTTCGAAAGGAGTTAAATATTTCAATACTGGCTATAAGCCGAGGAAACTGTTTGTCAAGGATGTAAAGACCTCCAGATTAATGTCCTTTACCAATAATCTGCTTCATCGTAAGATCCTAGAAGAGGCAATGGTTAAAAAAAAAATAAGGCACAACAATTGAGAGAACAAGTCAGTTTACTCACAGAAATTAAATTAAAAGAGAACTTAGGCAGGTTCAATACATTGGACAAAGAGATCAATGAATTGGGTTTAATTGTACCAGACCCAATGACGGAAGAAGTGGAGTCATTGGTTAAAGTAACTTTAGAAAAGAGCATTTGTAATTGACAAGTAACAAAGAGAAGAGTTACCTGTCATATGATATGTGGCGCCAGGATCAATGATTCATTTTGAGGATAAGGAAAAGAGACATGTATTTGGATTACCTGACTCATCAATGACTCTAATTGAAGAAGATGATGACTTTAAAGATTTCTGATACAGAGAAAACTTAGTAAATTCATCAGCATAAACGATAACAAACGGCTCTGGTGCAGTATTTGAAGTCTCAATATGAGCAGACCGATTTTCCTGTCCTTTACTCTACAATTTCCTGCAAGTGTGCTTTGTTTGGCTCAGTTCATAACAATAATAACATATAATTTCACTTTTAACCTGATTATTGGGAGTGCTATCACGATTATTTGGTCCTCCTTCTTTATTGTTGCAATCAACATCAAATCCACTATTTCGAGTAATAAGAGCACTATTAGACTGAATAGATGGAGTACTTTCTATTCGAAGGACTCTCATAAAGGCTTCTTTTAAGGAAGAGATTTCAGAACTAGATAGTATTTTAGATTTGACAGTTTCATACTCACTTGGATGACCAGCTAGAAAGCTCATAACAGCCATTTGTTTTTGTTGGGCTTGCTGAACTTTCATATTAGAACTAAACAGTAATAGAGTATTTAGTTTTTCATAGGTCTTCTTGAAACCTATAAAGTAGGTCGTAAGAGATCTGTCATGTTTTTCAGTTTTATAAAACATTTTACAAACTTCATAAATTCGAGATAAATTGTTTTTTCTAGAATATAGAAACTCTAAATATTCCATCAATTCTTTAACAAACTTGTAATGATTAATTAAACTAAGTACCTCATTGATGATAAAATTTCGTATTTGTAAGAAAAAACTAGCATCATCCCTCATCCATGCTTGTCTTGAATCATCTTAAAATGAATTTTCAGTAATATGATTATCTTTGACAATACTTCTTGTATAGATATGAATTGTCTTACTCCAATGCAAGTAGTTAGAACCATTGAGATTATTATTCATGATTTTTGATATCACATGAATCACATTATTATTATTTTTTTTTTGCTTTCCGCCATGTAAATATACTTAAAATAGGACCCCAAATATGTAAATGTGCTTGTCTACAATTACAAGTAAGAAACCCAATAATAATTGGGTCCTCGGTGGGCTGTTTAGTAGACCCACTAAAAAAAAAATTGGGTCTGTTGTTTTTATTCCTCTGAAGCAGCGTAGCACCTGTCGGAGAAGACAAATAAAGACAGCAGTCAGCAGCAAACACAACAACGCAGCAACAGAGAACGTCGCTGGTTGGTGGATGCAGAGAGTGAACTCGACTTGGGTTTGCGAAGAATGAACAGAAGCGAAAGCTGAGATTTCTGAGCAGAAAATCGCCAAAAAAAGGTTTTACAGAGCACCGAAAGCTGAAATTTCTGACCAGAAAATCGCCAGAAAGAGGAGTCGACCTCTTCTGAACAGCAATGAACGCCAACCACAAACAGAGGCGAACGAGTTGAACGCCTAACAAATTTCCTGGCTACCTTCGACGAGCAGAAGCGAACCCTTCACTGAACAGAGGTTGGGTTTTCTTCTGAATAGAAATAAACGCCAAAAAATTTCTGCCAAAACTTTTATTTCTCCCACAGTTTGCTCACTAGAGCAAACGAAAATTGTTGTAAAATTACGGCTCCCTGGGCAGCGGCTGTGATACCATGATTGATTGAATGGAATAATTCTGCTTCTTTTCGTTAATATATACGCTTAATATATAATAAAAAAACTAATTTTTAATTCTATACAAAATCAAATTCTATACAAAATATTATCTACATCTTTCTAACAGAGTCCATGGGGAGGTATTGCACAGCTCGGTTGAGGTTGTATTTACACAAGGCTGTGAAAAATATACTAGCAGAGCCATAACTCTATCAAAATGGGCCACATTATTAGTGAGGTGAGTATTCTTTGTTAAACTTTTTTATTTTGAGATCCGGAACGGACTTGGATCAATCGTGGGTAATGATCCAATAAAAAAAAAGTATAATAATAAGAAGGGGAAAAACTTGCTTGGAAGCCAACTTCAGCAGAAGCTCCATTGTCTGACATTTTTGAGCGATCCCGCAAGCAATCCTCAGTGAGTGAATGCTCCTCCTCCTATTTTCTTTCGGTGTCTTTACTATCTTTGTAACTGCTTCATCAGAAAACAAGAGTTTTTCAAGTTCGAACTAGAGCGGCCTGGACAAGGTTACACTGTGCACGTGAAGGGAAGTATTTGACTGAGAAGCCAACTCAAGAATCAACTGACACTGATTCTGTGAAGGATCATGATGAGCGGGAGCTCATTAGCTTTTCTTGTTCTATTCCAGTAGTAAATGTAAGTGGTTTTATTGATGTTGAAGATCATGGATTCAGCGGCAGCTTCTTTCATTTATAGATGCAGAGGATGATGTTGTATTGAAATCTTGGTGTACCAATTATTATTGAACGATAGTGGACGTTTTAAGCGACCTAATCGGTCCCGTGGTTTTTATCCGTTTTTGAGGTTTTCCACACTAAAAGTGTTTGTGTCTCACCCTTGTTTTGTTTGCTTGGTAATTATTGTGCTTGTGCTTGGTTGATTGAACCTTTGGTATTTTTGAACTGGGCACTAAATTCTTTTCAAAATGGTATCAAGTTCTAGTGCCGTGTTCGAATCATGAAGAGTAACCCGAGTCAAATGGTCACGTTGAACGGCTCCAACTATCATGTGTGGAAAGGGAAGAGAGATGATCTTCTTTATGTGAAAGACTATTATTTTCCCGTGTATACTATTGCAAAGCCGACAGATGAATCTGACGTCGAGTGCGGTTATATTCGGCAGTGGGTAGATGATAACGTCCTCAACTATGTCAGTGAGAAAAAGAATGCCAGAGTTTGTGGAAAAATCTTGAGGAGTTGTACGCTCGGAAGACCAGAAAAAACAATTTGTATTTGATCAAGCAACTTCTAGGGTTGAAGTACCAGAATGGAAAAATGATGACTGGGGACACATTCAGAATGTCGTTGTCCAATTCGACCCTGGATGATGTTTGGGCTATAGATATAGTAAAGAGTAGTGTTCTTAATGAGGAGATGAGAAGAAAATCGACGAGTTCTTCTTCACGGTCAGACGTCCTAGTCATTGAAAATAGGGGGAGAAGTCAAAGCAAAGGTCTGAGCAACAGAAACCGAAATCAAAGCAAGTCAAGAAAATACGCGAACTTTGAGTGTCATCATTGTGGCAAGAAGGGACACATCAAGAGATTTTGTCAAAAGTTTCTTCAAGAGAATCCAAATGCCAAGGGTAAGGAAAAGAATACCATAAAGGGTGATACAGGCAAAAAAAAAGTAGCCGCGACTACTGAGGAGTTCTTTATTGTGTACGACGGAGACGTCATCAATTTCGTTTGCTAAGATATGAGTTTGGTGATCGATAGTGGCGCTTCGATACATGCTACTTCACGGAGGGATTTCTTCACGTTCTACACTTCCGGTGACTTTGGAAGTGTAATGATGAGAAATGATGGCATTGCAAAAGCTATTGGTATGAGAGACGTCCGTTTGGAGACCGACAGCGGCGACACTTTGGTTTTGAGAGGTGTGAAGCACATTCCCGACATCCGCATGAATATGATCTTGACCGACAAGCTCGACGACAAAGGGTGATGTGCCTCGAGGAGCAATCACACGCTCTCAAGCCAAGAAACTAATTAACCTTTATGTTTATTATATAGGTTACATGTTCAAGGACAAGATGGAGGATTCACTAAGTATGCAAGATAAAGGAAGGTCATTCCATACTTTAACATGGAAACAAACCAAGGAGGTACCAAACATCGAAGAAGGAGTTTGTTCTCCTTAATCAAATTATGTAACTTAGCTTAATTTACAATTTTGTTAAAATACTTAGTAGTTTGCATTAAATAAAGTTGGTGCATGGCTGCATGCAAAGGAGTCCTAAACATCTTTTCTCTCTCCTATTGTTTTTAACCTAGTTTGTGTTTTAGTAAGTAGCTATTTAAGCACTCTTTAGACCTAATTGTCATTAGTGGAATTTGAATATGAAGATCGAATAGAGGCGCGCACGTGCAAGCTTTGGCCGAGGGTTTCCTAAACCCTCCTTTCTCTCTCCTATTGTTTTTAACCTAGTTTGTGATTTAGTAAGTAGCTATTTAAGCACTCTTTAGATCTAATTGTCATTAGTGGAATTTGAATATTATTGAAGCTTTTGCTCTCAAACTCTGAAGTTCTCAAGCACCGTGTGGCACACACACCCAAGTTGTTTGTTCTTCAAAATTGTTTTCCAATCTTGTGAGTTTTGTGGAAAATTATTATTAGTGCTTCATTCCTACTCTCTTAGTTGATGGTAGGCATTCCCATAAGGCAGCAAAAACTATCATATTCAGATCGTTGGGTGTTCTTTGTTCAAAGCAATCAAGTCTTGCTAGGCATCCTAAATTAGCATCTATCAAACCAACATCGGTGTTTACTTCATATTCTTCTCAATTTTTCAAATTTACCTCTGAAATTTTCAGAGATTAATATCAACATATCAAGTAAGGTTGTGTTAAATTTTCATGATTTTTGGAGTTCTTTTAATTGTGATTATTGTGCTTGGAATCTGGTGAACTTTCGGTGATCATCAATTGGATATCCGAGAGTAATCTAGTGTTCGTGCTAAAACACAAGTTGTCATACTTGATTTGTATCAAAGAGTTTTGCAACACCTTTCATGATGGAAAATGGAAGCTTACCAAAGGCGTTTTGATTGTGGCCAAGGGAGAACAATGTTCCTCATTGTATGTGATGCACGCGAAGATAGCGGATTCCACAATCCATTTTGTGGACGATGAATGCGCAGTAGAACTTTGGTACAACCGACTTAGCCATATGAGCGAGAAAGGATTGATGATTTAATCCAAGAAGAACCTTCTCTCAGGTATGAAAAGTGGCTCTCCAAAGCAGTATATTCATTGTTTGGCAGGCAAGCAGACTCGAGTAGCCTTCAAGAGAGCTCCTCACTCGCGAAAACCAGGTATACTCAACATGGTGTACTCCGATGTGTGCAATCCTATGAAAACAAGAACACTGGGTGGTGCATTGTACTTTGTGACTTTGATCGATGATCATTCAATGAAGATTTGTGTGTATACGTTGAAGTCAAAAGATCAAGTGTTAGACGTCTTCAAATAGTTTCATGCTTGTGTTGAAAGAGAAATAAGTATAAAGCTCAAGTGCATCCGGACTGATAATGGGGGTGAGTATTGCTGTCCTTTTGATAATTATTACAGAGAGCAAGGTATTCGGCATCAAAAGACACCTCCGAAGACTCCTCAGTTGAACGAGATAGTTGAGAGAATGAACATGACACTTGTTGAGAAGATGAGATGTTTGCTTATGCAATCACAGTTGCCGAGGTCTTTTTGGGGTGAAGCCTTGAGTACAATGGTTCATGTTTTGAATCTCATGCCAAGTGTTCTATTGAGTTTCGAAGTTCTAGATAGGATGTGGTCTAGAAAAGAAGTTTCTTATGGTCTTTTGCACATCTTTGGGTGCAAGACCTTTGTTCACATTCCGAAAGATGAACGGTCGAAGCTCGATGTGAAGACGAGGTCGTGTGTGTTTATCGGTTATGTTCTTGATGAGTTTGGCTACACGTTCTACGATCCGATGCAAAAAAAGCTTGTCAGAAGCCGAGATGCAGTATTCGTGGAAGACCAAGGCATCAAAGACATCGATAAGGCAAAAATGGCAGAGAGGTACAGTGATGGTCTGATTGATTTATATCATTTTTCTGTACCTACAGAGCATCCCGATCAAGGAAGAGCAGAACCGGAGTATGATACTGTAGGATCGTTTTCGCTTCCTATAATGCTTAATAATTGTGATCACTATCAAATTAATTGTTTGCTCTTAAGTGTATAAACTGAATGATTACGAATTTAGTTTCTTAGATAAATTTAATCAATCGCAAGTAAAGAGTTAAGGGAAAAGAGAAATAACACCGAAATTGTTTACGCGGTTCAGCCAACCTTGCCTACGTCCGCGCTTCAAGGACTCCCCTTGAAGATTCTTTCCTTATCTTTCGAGAGAATCTTTGATTGAACTTCACGGGCGTCAATCAACTGCCTTTACACCTTTGATTGAACTTCTCGGGCGTCAATCAACTGTCTTTACACTTTTCTCTTAGGGATACACCATTACTCAATTTTTCAATACAAGGTTTTGAGTCAAAACCCAAATAGCACTCTCTCAATAATATAATCTCAAGTTTATAGTTTGAGAGGAGTAAAAGAATTGAAAGATAAAAGCTCTTTGAAGTTGAGATAATTTTGATTCGTTGATTCCTTGGTTGGTTCTAGCCTTCTTTCTTCAATTCTTCAATTTACAGTTCTCTTTTGATTTTGTTACTAGTGGTCGGCCTGTCTTAAAATTGGTTGACACTTTGTTACCGTTGAGCATAGATAGAAAACTGTTGTTTTAGATAGAAAACTGTTGTAAACAATACTAGTCGACACCTTCAAGAATTGGTCGACACTTTGTTTCCGTTGGTATTAGATGATAGCCATTGAAATATGTTTTGGTCGATTTCTTCTATAGTGTGGTTAACACTTTGTTCTTCTCTGTATTCATCGGTTGACACTTGTAAATTTCGGTCGACACTTGAATTGCTTATGTTTTCACAGGGTTACACCTTCATGTTTCGGTCGACATTTGAATTGGCTCTGTTTGCATCAGTCAAACCTTGGGGTCGATATTTGACGATCCAGGTCGACACTTGTTTCTTCTCTATTTCCATCGGTCAAACGTCGTGGTCGACACTTCAATCTTCTCTGCATTTAATGGTCGACACTTGTGCATTCCAATCGACACTTGAATCACTCTGAACTGGTTTTTCCTCCTTTTGACTATCACATACTTGATAAACTTCATTAGTACTAAATAGCCTTCTTGAAGGGCATTCCCAATTAATGTACTTGCAAAATTATTCATTTCTTAGGTTAATCAATTTAGCAAATATTATTATCAAAACCATATTACCGTTAAACATAGATTAATTAAACATCATCAAAAATACATTAATCTTAAACTCATTTTAAGTTAACAATCTTCCTATTTTTGATGATGACAAATTATAAATTGATTTCACAGTCTCCCATACTTATTTTAATTGAATCTCCCCCACAATATATGCACTAAATAGATTTGAGCTTATATCAATTGAATCTCCCCCACAATATATACACTAAATAGATTTGAGCATAGATTTGCTCAAATCTTCTACCTTTCAATTATGTCTCCCCCTTTGACATTATGAAAAAAAATTTCCACAGTCATTCAACACAAATAAGATTCCATTTCAAACATTGCAAAAGTTAGTCTAAAAAAAATATAGATGAGTACTAGAAAAAAATAAGTAACACAATATCCAATGATTACAGACAAACTAAAACACTAGTAAACTAAGAAAAGCACGCAAAAAAAAAATCACTTAGATGGAGGGAAACTAGGATCGGCTGGAGAATTTTCTACACCATCCCAATAATCTTGAAGATAGTCAAGATGCTTATGAACCTCGATGAACTCCTGACGTAGTTAAGCTTCCATTCGATCAAAACGATTGCAAACTAAGTTCTTAAGGGATTCAATGGCGGTGCCCATGCTGGCTACACTCGCCTCAAAAGTGTTGATCATTTCCTCAAGGTTAGAGGGACTCTGTCTAGATGCATTGAAGAGGGGTTCAGGAGTTTGTCTTGTCTCATGACCACCCTCGCCCACTTCCATATGAGATGGTCCATCCCCAGATACACTAGCTTGTGCTCCTTTAAACATCTAATCACCTATAGCATTGAGTTCTATCCTCATTCTTGCTAGAGAGGATGTGATATAGGTGTCAGTTTTCTTCAAAAGTAGTGTGGTTTCAGAATCTTGAATTTGGACACAATTAATCTAAAAAATCTTCATTAGAAGAGGATTAAAGGGAAGAGATTTCGATGCATTGTTGAAGACTTGAATCATCCGTTTCAAAATGATGTACCCCACATTGAATGTTTCTCCTCGATAGATTTTATATAGAATATAGAGATCCATCCCACTAATGCGATCTCTGTGTCCATCTCTTAGTAAAAGATTGTACGTGATCATGTGGTGGATGAGTTTTTCACGCACGTTCAAATTCTTAGCCTTCGGCTTCATCGGAAGGGATCGATTTGGATCCTTAACAATCATCCTTAAAAAATTAGTTCCTTCACTGGTGTCTATAAAATCAGCATCCTTAGCTGCCTCATAATATCTTTCGACCTCATTGTTAAGTTCACATTCTAAAATAGTATTTAGGGAACGTGAAGTTATCTCAATGTGTTTTTTATACACATAACTAACAATCTTAAGAGGCCTCAGAGATTGTTCTAAATTCGCATAGAACATTCTCACAGGAGTTTCAAAGTAAGGGCCATCACAGTCGAACAAAGTATATAATCCTAAACTCTTCAATGGCTATTCCAAATTTAAACTAAATAATTCTTGAAATTCCTCTCTTCTACTTAAGATAAGGGGGTTGAATTGAAAGTCATCTTCATACCTCTTCAAAGAGTTAAAATTTTTGAAGAAAGGAGAAGGCCACGTAGGTTGATGCTCTATTTCAGTCGCTGGAGTAGCATTCTTTGATCTCCTTTTGTGAATGACAAGTTTGCTGTGAAAGGAAGTTGCCATTTGAGGTTTAGACCGAATAGAGGAGATGATTCTAAAAGAAAATAGGCAAAAATTTGGAATGAAACGAAAGTCGCTGAAGCGAATTGAGAGAGATGTCGAGAGGTTAGGGTTTTGAACGACACTTTCTTCGTAAAATAAATAAACAGATTACTAAGGTGTTGACCGGTCTCAGTAGCGGTCGACACTTCCTTCGTAAATAAAGCAGATTGCTGAGGTGTCGACCGGTCTCAGTAGCTGTCGACACTTCTATCGTATACAGAATGAAACTAAGGTTAGGTGTCGACCGATTCTTGTATGGGACGACACTTCCTAAATAAAATTCAAGTTTCATAATTTCTCAATCTTAATTAGACATAACCGTACCCGGATATCATTAAAGGTCTTCTCATCTAAGGGTTTTGTGAAGATATCAGTTAATTGATCGGAAGAATTTAAGAAATCCAAAGTGATATCTCCCTTTTGTACATGATCACTTATAAAATGATATCAGATTTCAATGTGTTTGGTTCTTGAATGTTGGATAGGATTTTTGAAAATGTTAATTGCACTAGTATTATCACATCTAATCGATATCCTATCATAGAATAGATTGTAGTCCTCTAATGTTTGCTTCGTCCAAAGCATTTGAGCACAACAACTTTATGGCGGCAATATATTCACTTTCGGCCATTGAGAGTACTACGGAATTTTGTTTCTTTGAGAACCAAGACATGAGAGATTCACCTAGAAATTAACATGTTCTACCAGTGCTCTTTCTATCTACAAGGCTTCCAGCATAATCAAAGTCGGAATATCCTATTAGATCAAAGGATGTACCCTTTAGATACCATAATCCTAAATCATAGGTGTCACTTAAATATTTGAATATCCTCTTAACCGCATTTAAGTGAGATTCCTTAGAGGATACTTGAAACCTAGCACATAAGGATACACTAAATAGGATATCCGGCCTACTAGCCGTTAAGTATAATAGAGATCCAATCATAGCTCTATATTTCTTGATATCTACACTTATCACATTTCGTAGTTGTGCTCATGGGAGTTCTAGATGGTTTGGAAAAATTCAATCCAAATCTCTTTAAAAGATCTTTGATATATTTTTCTTGATTTAAAAATATACCATCAGAAGTTTGTTTTATTTGCAATCCTAAAATTCACTTCCGATGGGGGAGTTAAAATTTTTCTTAGGAAGAACATCATTTGCATCCTTGATTAGAACAATTTTCAGAGATTTTGATGGAGGATCTAGGGGGTTTCTCCTTGAATGGTCTCAACTTGATCGCCTAGAGAGAGAGAATTCATTTGTATTTCTAAAACATCATCCATTTCCATATTTATTGTAGGTTGAAGAGTCTCATCAAAATTGACATGCATGAATTATTCTACTACTAGTATTGTTTTGTTGAACACTTTATATGTTTTACTAGTTAATGAATATCCAAGGAATATTTCAAGATTCGATGGGGGAGTTAAAAATATACCATCGGAAGTTTGTTTTATTTTCAAATTCACTTTGCATTAGAGATGCAAATTCTTCACAAAGTGAGACATTTGTTGAGCTAAATATGATGTCATCCACGTATACTTGAACAATGAGTAAATCATCCCCTTTTTACATGATAAACAAGGTTGAATCGGTATTACCCTTTTTAAAATTCATTTCCATAAGGAAATTCTTCAACCTATCATACCAAGCTCTAAGGGCTTGCTTAAGTCCATATAAAGTTTTCTTAAGCTTGTATACATGGTCAAGTTTGTCATAGACTTCAAACCCTAAAGGTTACTCTACGTAAACTTCTTCCAAGATATAACCATTTAAAAAGGCACTTTTAACATCCATTTGGAAGAGAGTGAAGTTTTTGTGGCAAGCAAATGCTAAGAGCATCCTAATAGATTCTAGTCTAGCTACGGGGGCAAATATTTCTTCAAAGTCTATTCCCTCTTCTTGATTGTACCCCTTGGCAACCTTATTCTTTATAATAATACTATTTTCATCCATCTTGTTCTTAAACACCTATTTTGTTCCTATAATGGGATGATCTTTGTATCTTGGAACAAATTCTCATACATTACTCTGTTCGAATTGGTTGAGCTCTTTTTGCATGGCTATAATCCAATTTTCATCCAATTCGGCTTCCTCAAATTTCTTTGGTTCAATTTGAGAGATAAATGCCATATTTGCAGACAAATTTCTAAGGGAAACTCTAGTTTTGACTCCTAGGGAAGGATCACCTAGAACTTCATCTATGCGATGACTCTTGATAAATTTTCAATCTCTAGGAAGAACATCATTTGCATCCTTGATTGGAATAATTTTCAGAGATTTTGATGGAGGATCTAAGAGGGTATCTCCTTGAATGGTCTCAACTTGATCGCCTAGAGAGAGATAATTCATTTGCATTTCTAAAACATCATCCATTTCCATATTTATTGTAGGTTGAGGAGTCTCATCAAAATTGACATGCATGGATTATTCTACTACTAGTGTTGTTTTGTTGAACACTCTATATGTTTTACTAGTTAATGAATATTCTAAGATCTGTCTTTGGAATCAAATTTTTCCAAATTGTCCTTGGTGTTGAGAATGAAACATTTACAACCAAATGCTCTAAAATACTTAAACATTAGGAATTTTATCATTCCAAAGTTCATAGGGAGTTTTCTCAATAATAGGTCTTATGGAGACCCGGTTTAGCACATAGCAAGCCATAGTCAAGGCTTCCGCCCAAAAATATTTTGGAAGTGAATTTTCATTGAGCATGGTCCTAGCAAGTTCTTGAAGAGACCTATTTTTTCTCTCAACAACCCCATTTTGTTGAGGGGTCTAGGGGAAGAAAAATTATGCTCAATTTCATGTATGAGACATTAAAGTGCAAATTTCTCATTTTCAAATTTTTCACCATGATCACTATGAATAGCTACAATGGTAAGATCCTTTTCATTTTAAACTTTCTTCTTAAAGTTAGAGAAGATGTCAAAAGTTTCATCCTTTAACTTTAGAAAGAATACCCAAGTGAATCTAGAGAAATCATCTACAATGACAAAGACATAATGTTTGCCTTCTAGACTAGCAATATTTGAAGGACAAAAAATGTCCATGTGAAGTAGTTGTAGAGGCTTGGAAGTTGTTACAACATTCTTTGAGGCAAAAGAGCTTTTGGTTTGCTTGCTCATTTGCCAAGCATCACAAACTCTATTCTTCTCAAATGATATTTTTTGAAGTTCTCTAACTAGATTATTCTTAGAAATTTTAGCTAAGATATCCATACTTACATGTCATAATCTTCTATGGCAAGACCAAGTATGTAACACCCGGAAATTTCCTATAATGCATGAAACCCTTAGATTAGACAGACGATTAGGAGAGTTTAAAGTTAGTTCTAGAGTTTTCCTAAGTTTTGAGTTGGAAAGTGAAGTTGGAAGAGAAATTTAAGAGAAAACCCTAGGGTTGAGTGGTTAGAAATTTAGTTAAGTTGAATTTTATGTAAAAGTAAATTTAAGTGAACAAAAGGGGATGGAATTGAGAGGTTCACGTTGGTTTAAATGTGAAGAGAAAGTGGAGTGATTAAAAGTAAAGTTAAAAGTCAAACTTATAAAACCATTCAAGTATCCAGTAAAAGAGGGAAACTTTAAGAGTTTGAAAAGTCAAAAAGTAATGAAATAAAGGGAAGGTAAGTGGAAAGGTTATGCTTCCACGTTGGTATGGAGAAAAGAAAAGGTGAAAGGGTGGGGTGGCTTTATAAAATAGAAAAATTTGGTAGGAAAAATTTTAAAGGAAAAAAGGTGAAGGTTTATAAATGGTGGTGGTTAAGTGTTAAAGAGAAAAATGTGTCTTCTTCTTCCCTTTTCTCTCCACGTTTTCAGCAGCCATTGAAGGTTCTCCCCTCCTTCATTTTTATCATTTTTGCAAGGATTTTATGTAGGTTTTGAATGGGTTTTGTATTATATGCAATTGTGGATTGATTTTTAGTGTTTTGGTGGGATTTTGGTGAAGTTTGGTTAGGGTTTGGAAACCCTAAGATGAAAGCTCCAAAATTTTGGGTTTTTGGTGAGTTTTCTTCCTATTTTTGGTAGTTTAATTATTAGATAGATTAGTTTAGGTTATTTTTAGGGAGAGATTAGAGTTTTGGTGTGAATTGTGTAAAAACCGGGTTTGTTGATCTAGGGGGCAAATCTGTTTTGGTGATTTCTGTTTGGCCAAGTTATTTGGATTTTGAATTTGAGTATTTCAATGGAAAGTAGACGTATAGAGGTTTACGGAATAAAGTGGCACGTCGAAATCCGTTGAAAAATGAAAAAGTTATGGCCGATTGAAGTTGGACGGTGGAAAATGTGAGAATTTCGAGTTTTAGGGTTTAGGTTTTAAAGTTGGTTTAAATTGGTTGTTAGATTTGTTGTTAGACTTAATTTAGAATTTATAGAATGTTACTAAGTTATTTTCTTCTATGAATGTTAGGTTAACGAGCAAGTGATTGGTGACTCGGAGTAAGCGAATACGTGCAAGGAATCCAGGTAAATAGAGGTTGTTTGTGTTTGTGCCCTCGGGCCTACACCATGGAATGGTAGGGATTGTTTACTTGTTTGTTTGTTTGTGTTTTGTTTGTGTCAAGCATATGTGTGACATGCATCATTGTTTTGAACCACGAAAAAACGAGTTTTGAGCATGGTGTTGAACGGTGAGCTTGAAACTTTTGGGGATTGGTTAGTGTCTTCCTTGGAGCTAGACTCGGATGTATGCTAGGATATTGTGTAGTGCCATCCTTAGAACTGGACTCGGATGGAAACACATCCTTGGTACTGGTCTCGGATGTGTGTCTGGTGCTATCCTTGGAGCTGGACTCGGATGTATGCCAGGAGTTTGGGGTAGGGCCATCCTTGGAGCGGGACTTGGATGGAAATGCATCCTTAGAGCTGGACTCAGATGTGTGTTAGGAGATCGGGTATGACCATCCTTGGAGCTTGACTCGGATGTGGCCTTCCGATATCGCACAGTTGGGTCAAAGTAGGGCCATCCTAGATGATATAGGATGTGCGCCTACTTGATCCATACCGCTAGGTGATAGAGTAACATTATGGAAACGATACGAGAACAACAGAGCGAGTAGAAACTGCATGTGTTAGGGTGTGTGTGCATTGTATGTGTTTGCATCCATTATTCCTTACTTACTAAGTATTAGGCTTATGTTTTGTGTTATGTGGTGTAGGTGGAGACGCTAAAGCAGGTGAGCTAGTTGAGGGATTCCAGGACTAGGGAGCAGTCGGCGACGCTCGAGGCATGCCGGTGCAGGTATTTGTCGGGGGGTCTCGA
Organism: Begonia masoniana; assembly: GCA_022432975.1. NCBI lineage: Eukaryota > Viridiplantae > Streptophyta > Magnoliopsida > Cucurbitales > Begoniaceae > Begonia > Begonia masoniana. The sequence goes on from CM039508.1 coordinate 22,758,507, forward strand.
TCATGGTCCTGTGGGAGTCGTGAGGGATGAGATTGGTATTTGATTGTATCTCAGTAGTTGTGATTGGATTTTATTTTGTAAACGATCGTGGTCTTAAAACTATCGTATATGTCGTTTTGAAAGTAATTTAAAATTGTTGGTAAATATTTGTTTTTCAGGATTTTTGGTTTTAGAAAATTTAGTTGTTATGCTGCTCAGGTTTTTATGAAATAAACAACATTAGTTTTCACTCGTTTTCCTCATTTTCGCTGACGTTTTGGAGTCGATTTTCCAAGAAATTTACAGGTCAAAGAGTCGGGAATGTCGGAAAAGTTTGGGATAAATTTTGGGTGATTTGGGAGTGAGTGGTTTGAAGAAAAAATGAAAAAAATGGAAGAAGGGCGCTGGTGGCCGAGCAGGTGGCTCGTAGGGCGCGGGAGGCGCATGCGGGGCGCAGGCTAGGCACGCGCAGCGCCTGGCGCCGATCGATTAGCACAGCGCGTGCGCTGTGGCGCGCGGCGCCCTTGATGCAAAATTTTAATTTTTTTTAAATTTTCCTATTTCTACTATGTTTTAATCCAATCTTTTTAGGCACGTTTTGCATGTATTTTGGGCATGTTTTTCAAAAAATTTTGAGGGTTCAAAAAACTCAAAAATTGAGTCAATATTTTTATTGAAAATAATTTTAAACGTCGTTTTAAACGTGGGAAGTGTGAGCCAAGTAGCGCACCGAGTTGGGGTGGGTTCGGGGGGCGTTACAAAGTATCATTCAAAGCATTCACATCAAAGCATTCAATATTGTCTAAATCAATTGTGTACACATTTTCTTCTTTTTAGCCAATAAACAGAATTTTACTACATGAGCTATCTTTAATTACACATGATTTTGATTTAAAAATAACTTTATATTTTTTATCACACAATTGACTAATGTTTAGCAAATTATGTTTTAAACCTTTAACTAATAAAACATTCTCAATTATAGGGTTAGTGTCGATACCTATGTTACCAATGCCAACTATTTTCCCTTTTTAATTTCCGCCAAAGGTGACGTTTCTTTTCTTTTTGTTGACATAGGCAAACTTGGAGGAGTCCCCCGTCTTATGTCTTGAGCATCCGCTATCAAGATACCATAAGTTCTTCACGAGAGAGCTCACAACCTACAAGAAAGATAATTATGAACCTTCTTTGGTATCCAAATTTTTTGGGTCCTAGTGTTAGGTTTGGTTCTCTTAGGAACCCATTGTAACTTACCAAATGATTTAAGATTGTTAAATTTTAATGGACATACAAACGATTTATGGCCTACTTTATTACATGTATGACATGTGGATGGTTTGACGAAAAAGTTTTTATATACTTTCTTTTTATTAAACTTTTCGTAACCAATTCCAGCCTTATCAAAAGTTACTCTTTGATTTCCTAAGAGCATATTCAAGTTCTTGCTTCCATTAGTGAATTTGAAAATTATATCATTCAGACTATCATTTTTAGTCTTGAGTTCACTAATTTTCATTTCATGCAAGTTAATCTCCTTAGCATGTTTCTCAATCAAGTTTGCACTTTCATTCTTTAACAAGTTGTATTTAGACTTAAGCATGTCATATTGTTTAACTAAGTCATTGAAGGCATCAATTAGATCGCCATCATCATTATCACTTTCACTAGAAGAATCACTAACCTCATTCTCCTTGGCCATGAAGCACAAGTTAGCCACCTCCTCGTCTTCGGAGGAGGTGTCGCTCTCGCTATCATCTCACGTTGCTTTCATGGCTCTCTTCTTGAACCTCTTAGAAGCCTTCTTAGCTTGAGGACATTCAGCCTTGATGTGTCCTGGCTTCCCGCACTCAAAGCACGTGATCTCCTTTTCCTTTTAAGGTTTGTCTCCCTTTGAGAACCTCCTACCTTGCATCCTTTTCTGTTGGAGAAATTCGCTGAATTTTCTCGGGATGAATACAATCTCCTCGTCATCCTCTTCTTGTTCGGACTCTTCGTGTTTGCTCGACGAAGCCTTGAGAGCAATGTCTTTTCTTTTGGAGACTTCTTTTTCCTTTAGATCTTCCTTCTTATTAGCTCTCATTGTTATCTCATGTGTCATGAGAGAGCCAAGAGTTCTTCCAGTTTGAGGACCTTGAGATCCCTAGCTTCTTGAATGGCTATCACCTTGTGTTGCCATCCTCTCAATAGACACATAAGAATCTTTCTTACTAATTCTTCATTTGGGTATGTTCTACCAAGCACTTTCAAACTATTAGTAATGTTAGTAAAACGAGTAAACATTGAACTAATAGATTCATCCTTTTCCATAGAGAATAATTCATATTCGTGCACTAATATACTCATTTTACTTTCTTTTACTTGATTTGTTCCTTCATGAGTTATTTCAAGTAAACTCAAAATCTTGAATGCACTATCACACCCTTGTACCCTATTAAATTTATTTTTATTTAGAGCACAATACAAAATGTTAATTGCCTTAGCATTCAAGCTTAAATTCTTTTTATCAGAATCATTTAGTTCATGTGATGCTTTAGGAGTGCTAACACCATTTTCGATTTTTACAGCTATGTATGGACCATTCTCAATAATATTCCATAAATCATAATCCATGGCTTGAACAAAACTTCTCATCCTAGACTTCCAATAAACATAATCATTTCCAACAAAAAAATGGAGGTCTAGTAATAGATTGTCCTTCTATATGTGAGGTGTTTGTGTTGAATGTCATGTATAAATATGTAACTATTATTTTAATCACAATTAAGAAGATTTTACACCTGCTCTAATACCAATTGTAAGATCATTTTTACCTAAGAGGGGGGTGGGGGGTGAATTAGGTTTTTGCTTCCTATAATGCTTCATAATTGTGATCACTATCAAATTAATTGTTTGCTCTTAAGTGTATAAACTGAATGATTACGAATTTAGTTTTTCAGATGAATTTAATCAATCGCAAGTAAAGAGTTAAGGGAAAAGAGAAATAACACCAAAATTGTTTATGTGGTTCAGCCAACCTTGCCTACGTCCGTGTTTCAATGACTCCCATTGAAGATTCTTTCCTTCTCTTCCGAGAGAATCTTTGATTGAACTTCACGGGCGTCAATCAACTGCCTTTACACCTTTGATTGAACTTCATGGGCATCAATCAACTGCCTTTACACTTTTCTCTTAGGGATACACCCTTTCTCAATTTTTCAATAAAAGGTTTTGAGTCAAAACTCAAATAGCACTCTCTCAATAATGTAATTTCAAGTTTATAGTTTGAGATGAGTAAAAGAATTGAAAGATGAAAGCTCTTTGAAGTTGAGAGAATTTTGATTCGTTGATTCCTTGGTTGGTTCTAGCCTTCTTTCTTCAATTCTTCAATTTATAGTTCTCTTTTGATTTTGTTACTAGTGGTCGACCTATTTTAAAATTAGTTGACACTTTTACCGTTGAGCATAGATAGAAGACCGTTGTAAGCAGTGCTGGTTAACACCTTCAAGAATTGGTCGACACTTTGTTTCCGTTGGTGTTAAATGATAGCCGTTGAAATATGTTTCGGTCAATTTCTTCTTTAGTGTGGTCGACACTTTGATCTTCTCTGTATTCATCGGTCGACACTTGTAAATTTCGATCGACACTTGAATTGCTTCTGTTTTCACTGGTTGACACCTTCATGTTTCGGTCGACACGTGAATTGGCTCTGTTTGCATTGGTCAAACCTTGGGGTCGACACTTTCCAAGTTTGGTCGACACTTGATTCTTCTTTGTTTCCATCTGTAATACCCGGCTTCACGAGATATTATTATTTTAATATATCGTGGCATTTTTGTAAATATGTTAAAATAAATCCGTTTTGCAAAAAGAAAGCTTTATTACGATCCTAACGATTAATAGGAATTTTAAGGAATTTACGGAATTTTTCGGAGTAATAATGCTATATTTCGAGAAATTATGTTTCTCGTAATATAAAGGACGTCTTAGTAAAGATAGTAAACGAAGTCCGATTTGCGAACGGACAGTTTTAATAAATCCCAAATAATAAGTTGGACTTATTGGTGAAATAAGGAAATTTGGAGAAGCCAAATAGCTAGTTAATTAACAAAACAAAGGACGAAACTAATATAAAAACAATGCAAGGGCAAATTGGTAATTTGCCAAACCAAATTTATAAAATAACACAAACTTTCTTTCTTCTTCATTTTCTCTTCCTGCGTGATTTCCAGAGAGCATTTTCCTCTCTGCTATCGACGGCTCTCCTTCAACTTCCGACCTCCGTTTCGCGCTCCGATCGTCTCGATTCTTCGCAATTTCTTCTCCTCTCGCAATTCTAGGTAAGAATCTATAATTTCAAAACGTTAGTTTTCAGTTTTCACGGAGTTAGGGCGTTAGGGTTTCGTTAGGGTTTAGGTGAAAAACGTGGATTTTGAGTTCGAAATCGATAAGTTGTCATAGTTTGTGAATGTATTGAACGTATTAAGCGTTATTGGACGAAGTTAGATTAATTTGTGAAAAATGTTAAAATTGGAGAATTTTTGGGTTTTTAGAAAAACTCGATGATTGTGGTTTTAAACTATCGAGCGTTAATCGTTGTTTAAATACTTCGATTAGTTAAGTTAAGATTTTAGGAAATTACTTAGTTAAGGATTTTGTTAGTTTTGGACATTAAATTGTTTAAACTCGTTTTAACGACAATTTGGTGAAACTGCTTAGGTGAACAACGCTCGTGGATGGAGCTTGAGCTGCAACGGACACGAGGTAAGTTCTCGTGATCTTCTCTGGCCGATTGGCCTACACCGTACGTCGAGGTCGTCTCGAGGAGTTTTGGAGATGCGTTTATTTAAATTGTTTTGGTTGGGTAGTTAGAAATAGTTCTTTTATAGGTTACGTTTTTAATTGCTTTATTGTTTTGATGGTACGCACGTTATATGTTTATGTTATGCTTTTATTGTCATGCATCATTGTTTTACGAAACGGCACGAAAATGAGTTTAAGCATCGATTTCATGAAAAAGAAAATGAAAAGAGAAATGGAAAAGGAAAACGAAAAGGTAAACGAAAAGGAAAAGGTAAAGGAAAAGGAAAATGGTAAACGAAAAGGAAAACGAAAAGGAAAAGGAAAAGGAAAAGGAAAAACGAAAAGGTAAACGAAAAGGAAAAAAAATGAAAAGGAAAATGAAAAGTGTAAATGAAATGAATAAATGAATGTCACGTTTTTATGAACTACATACGCATAGCACGCATTTGCATTTACGAAGGGCTTGCTGAGATTTTTATCTCATAGGTGTCTTTATGGTGTCGGTGACCTCTACACAGGTGAGGATGAGATCCCTCCACCTGAGGCATGAACAGTTGAAGAAAGATGGCTCGCGGGAGTGTGCTGGGCAATCGGTGCGCATTTTGACCCGTGGGGATGTAGGTATATGTTTTGGGGGCACGATATGAATTGTATAGTAGAACCATTTTAGAGTGTTTGGTTTTGTATAGTTGATAGGTTTAAAAATTGATGTTTTGGTGTTATGGAGTTGTGGTAAACCGTTTTATAAAAATGTTTTATTAAAGCTTTTATCTCGATTTTTATGGAAATGCTTGGAGACGTTTTAGGTTGGATACGGATAGCTCAAGTTTTTGAGCTATCCATGCTGTGAGATTCAATGGTCTTATTCTAGTTTAAGTCGTGTTTTAAAGAATGTACGAGAACGGATGAAATGTTAATTTGAGGTGTTAGGATGGCTGGTATATTTATTGAGGTTTAGGATTGAATGAGGAAAAAAATTGTGTAGTGTGGAGGGGAGGAGAAAAAGAGAAAACCATGGAGGGATGCTCTATGGAATTCTCTGATTTCAGTGAGCACGTAGGGAAAAGAAAAGGGGAGAAGCACCTGGGCACTGGATTGATCGCGAGAGGCGATCGATCGCCAAGGTGAGGGGCGATCGATCGCCCCTCCTGTTTGGTGTTCAGCGACCGATCGCTGGTACGGGGGGTGATCAATCGCCCCCCCTGATGTTGAACTCGGCGATCGATCTCCTGAAATAGGAGATCGATCGCCCTTCTCTTTTGTGGCCGAATACCACTTCTGCCCTTCTCTCTTGTGGCCGATGCTTTAAATTAGGGGTGAGCAGGACTGGACCAAGGACCGAGAACCGGACCGGACCACTAGTTTTGGTCCGGTTTCGGTCCTAAAAATAGAATTCCCATGGGAAATGGTCTGGTTCTCGGTCCAGGACCAAAATTTCCCGAAATCCCAGACCGGACCAAAACTTTAATTCTATAGGCATTTAAGGCTCGACTGAAGGGGGAAGAAGGTTCAGAGTTTCAGTTTTTTACAAATCTCAAACTTTCAATTTCTCTTCTCTATGTAAGTTATCATTTGTAGTCTTTTAATTTTTTGTAGGAAATTGTTTGATTGTATTTAACCTGTCCTTAGAGGAAATTTTAATTTTTTTTATTGCAATTTATTGTATAAAAAATTTTGGTGGGAGAAACCAGGACCGGACCGGGACCGAACCGAAAATTTTGGTCTGGTTCTGGGATTAGGAAAAAAAATCCCGAATTCTTTAGTCCGGTCTAATTTTGGCTCGAAACCGGGCCGCACCGGACCATGCTCACCCCTACTTTAAATTGAAGTAAATTGTTTTAATTATAGTTTTAAATAATAGTTTCAATTGTCTTAAATGTTTTATTCAATTGATTTTAAATTATTTCAAATTGTTTTCTGCATAAACGCTAAGTAGAAAAGAAAATGAAAAATATGTACAGGAAAATAGGTACAGTTTTAGGGTCCCTACACCATCGGTCGACACTTGTTTATCCCGGTCGACACTTGTGTATTCCGGTCGACACTTGAAGCACTCTGAACTGGTTTTTCCTCCTTTTGACTATCACACACTTGATAAACTTTATTAGTACTAAATAGCCTTTTTCAAGGATATTATCAATTAAGGTATTTGCAAAATCATTCATTTCTTATGTTAATCAATTTAACAAACATTATCATCAAAACCATATTACTGTTAAACACAGTTTAATTAAATATCATAAAAAACATACTAATCTTAAACTCATTTTAAGTTAACAGATACCAGTCCCGCAAATGGCAAAGTCTCCACTGCTAATAATGTTGAACTGACTAAGCAAGTCGAAGAAGAGGTTCAGGAGTTGCCAGACGAACCTCGTTTGAGAAGATCCACTAGAGAGCGGTGTCCTTCGACGAGATACACCTCAGATGAGTATGTGATGCTCACGGATGCCAGAGAGCCAAATATTTACCAAGTGGTAACTTCTGTTAATGAGAAGAAACTGTGTTTGAAAGTCATGGAAGACAAGATACAATCTCTTCACGAGAATCACATGTATGACTTGGTAAAGTTACCTCAAGGAAAAAAAGCTCTCAAGAATAGATGAGTCTACAGGTTGAAGACTGAAAATGCAAGCTCACAACCAAAGTACAAGACTCGATTGGTTGTGGAGGGGTACGGTCAGAAGAAGGAAATCGACTTTGAAGAAATATTCTTATTGGTGGTGAAAATGTCCTCGATCTGAGTTACTCTTGGTTTAGCGGCGTGCTTGAACTTAGAGATCGAGCAACTTGATGTGAAAACTGTGTTTTTTCATGGTGACTTGGAGGAAGAAATCTACATGGAGCAGCTCGAGGGATTCAAAGTCAGAGGAAGAGAGCAACTTGTGTGCAAGTTGAAGAAGAGCTTGTATGACCTTAAACAAGCTCCACACTAGTGGTACAAGAAGTTTGAATATTTCATGGTGAGTCACGAGTACAGTCGGACATCGTCAGACCATTGTGTGTTCATCAAGAAGTATTTTGATGATAACTTTATTATTCTCCTTTTGCATGCTGACGATATGCTGATCATAGTCATGATACTAGCAAGATTGCTAAGTTAAATAGAGAATTGAGCAAGTATTTTGCGATGAAAGACTTGGGTATGACGAAGAAGATACTTGGTATGAAAATTTGTCGTGATAGGAAGAATGAGAAACTTTGGTTGTCTCAGGAAGACTACATCGAAAAGGTACTTGAAAAGTTTAACATGAGCAAGACCAAAGTTGTGTGTTCTCTAGTTGTAGGTTACTTCAATCCCAATTCGGAGCAATGTCCTACAAGTGAGAAAGACAAGACATACATTAGTCGAGTTCCTTATTCGTTTGCAGTTGGCAGTTTGATGTACGCCATGGTTTGCACTCGACCCGATATTGCTCATTCAGTTGGAGTAGTCAGCCAGTTTATCTCCAATCCTGGCAAAAAACCCTGGGAAGCGGTGAAGTGGATACTCAGATATCTTAGAGATACTTCTAGGTTGTGTTTGTGTTTCGGTGGCAGTGATTCTATGCTACTTGAATATACCGATTCAGTTATGGTCGGTGACGTTGATTCTAGAAAATCCATTTCAGGGTTCTTTATGACTTTTGCAGGGGGAGTCGTGTCTTGGCAATCGAAGCTGCAAGAGTGTGTTGCTCTATCCACCACAAAAGTCGAGTACATCGCAATTACTGAGGGTTGCAAAGAGGTTTTGTGGATGAGGAGATTCCTTGAGAAATTGGGCTTACGGCAAGAGAAGTATGTTGTGTTCAGCGATAGCTATAGCGCTATTCACCTCTCTAAGAATTCATCCTTTCATTTGAGCTCCAAGCATGTTAATGTGAGGTATCATTGGGTTAGAGACTTGCTTGAAATGAATTAGTTACACTTGGAAAAAGTGCACACCAGTGAGAACGATTCAAATATGTCGACGAAGGCTTTGGTGAAGGAGAAGCTCTAGGCTTATCGGCAAAGTGCAGGCTTGTTGGAGCCCACCACATGAGCCGAAGGTGGAGTTTTTTGGAATCCGGGCCTAATGTGTGGGCTTGGATCAATAATGGACAATGACCCAATAAAAAAAGTATAATAATAAGAAAGGGAGAAACTTGTCTAGTAAGTCAACTTTAGCTGAAGCTCCATCATCTGACATTTTTGAGCGATCCCTCAACCAATTCTCAGTGAGTGAATGCTTCTCCTTCTATCTTCTTTCGGTGTCTTCATTATCTTTGTAATTGTTTCATCAGAAAACAAGAGTTTTTCACCCTCAAACAAGAGCGGCCTGAACAAGGTTACTCTGTGCACGTGAAAGGAAGTATTTGACTGAGAAGGCAACTCAAGAATCAACTCACACTGATTCTATGAAGTATCATGATGAGTGGGAGTTCATCAACTTTTCTTGTTCTATTCTAGTAGTAAATGTAAGTGGCTTTTTGAGGTTGAAGATCATGGATTCAACAGCAACTTATTTCATTTATAGTTGGTCACTCGATCACAAACTAAGGCCCAAGCATTATCAAATCTATTTACTAACAAACCCAATTCTTTTGCAGGACTTGGAGACCTCTTCAAGGATTTCGATTGGGAGCTGAGCACAAGGGACCTAGATCAACCCATGCATTTGCTAACTTGGGAAACATAGACGGAGGCACTTGAAGACGGAGGCACTTGAAGACGAAGGCACTCGAAGAAGGGATTTGTCTCCCTTGGGATTAAAATTGTAACCGAACGCTTATCTTTTTTCTTGTTGTTTTGGAAAACTTTTAGCCTTGTATTTTGTTGGCAAACATTGGCCTTTTATGTAATATTTTATAGTTGCATGCATCCTTAGGCATTAGGATTAGATGTATGCTAGTTTAGATGGTGGTTTGGAAGATGGTTGAGATGAAGAGTGTGTTGTTACACTAGACCAAGGCTTTGGCTCATTTTGAAGCCCACTTCTCCAGCCACCCTATGTAACACCCGACATTTCGGCCAGGTGATTTTCTGACCATTTTCATTGTCACCCTCTTATTTAACCTTTGTGATTTAAACTTAATGTTAAGACAAATTTATTACAAGTTGAGTAAAACTAGGTTAGGTGGCAGTTTTGTAATTAGAATTGATGGATTAAGTATAAATAGGAAATGGAAACCTTAAATCTCATTTATTGCCACTGTAGCCGACATTCCCTCTCGGCGATTCCTTCTTTCCCAAGTTCTTGCTCTCGGCTACCAGAACTTCCCTTTACCGACGTCTGGTTTCGAGCTTGCTCTTCTCTGCAAATCCACACCCGAGGTATGAAATGGACAATGTAGTCATTCATTCGTAAATAGAGCTCTGTTTTCAGCTCGGCACTGAGTTCGGATTTTTAGCAGTGGCCGAGTAGTTTAAGACCTTTTTTTAAAATCTGAGAGTAGAAATGTCATCCCGAATCGATTCTGAGCATTTTAAGTAACCGACTCGGATTTAATCAATGGTAAAACCTGTCCACCTAGTTTCGGATTTCAGACTGCAGTGTGTCAAACAGAGGAATCGGAATGACTTTAGCTATTAGATCCTAGGATGGCTTATGATTAGGACTATTAGGACTTTGTTTTAACTACTGTAATGTATATGTTTTAGGTGAAGAAGTTTAAAGGAAAGAAGCTCGGATTGCTAAGGAATCCAGGTAAGTGAATGTGTTAAGATTTCCGGCCACTAGGGCCCTACACCGCAAGGGTATTAGGAAATCACTGAGATGTTAGCTTGTTGACTATGATTTGTTATTTCCACGATATGAAGAAGTTGTGTAAGTAAATGTAAAGTTACAGGATGTTCTACTTGTCCTTATGGTATGACTTTTCTCTATGAACCTCATGTCTATGCATTATGCCCACGTTTATGATTAAGTAGAGAACATGAAAAGTAAATGTAACCATGATTAAGTGCAGAACGGGGAAAAGACTATGTTATGTATGACTCCGAATTCTCCCACTGGTGGAGGCCGAGTTAATGATATGTATGACTCGCGAAATCTCCCACTGGTGGAGGCCGAGTAATGATATGTATGGCTCGCGAATTCTCCCACTGGGGAGGCCGAGTGATGTATCATGATTGCCGCGATAGGCAAATGATTATGTACGACTGCCGCGATAGGCAAATGACTATGTACCCCTGTCTTCCTCCCTCGTTCCCTGCCTTAATACATGTTATGTAAAAGATAAAGATGAACACGAATGATGAATGGTTTATGAACTTATGTCTCTTTAAATTGTGTACTCATGTATATCTGTCAGCATGCATTCCTTACTAAGCATTAGGCTTATAGTTAAACCTTATGGTGTAGGTGAAGAAGGTTCAGGTGAGGATGTTATGTTCAAAGAGGATGCTTAAGGCTGGTTGCTGGAGGATGCTCAAGGTGACAGTGCGGGACTGGAGAGGCGACTTATGACCCCTGGTTAAGACTCTTATGTTACAGTATGTTAAAGGATATGGTAGTTTAAGTAGGATGAGATTATTTCAAAACGTTGAGCTTTGAAACTATCTAGTGGATCACTGAGTCAGGGAATGATTATATAGATTATAAATGATCTGTTGCATAAGTCTTCCGTTATATGCGTTTGGATGAGTTGTGTTTTCTTTCAGTTGGAAGGAGTCCTTTGATGATTTAGTGTTCTCTACCGTAGGACGGAAGCTGGATGAGGCAATCTTCCGGTTGATGTCATCGGCAGATGCTGAGAGTTAGTTGTTGGTTGGTTTAGTCTTCCGGCTGACGTCATCGGCAGATGCCGAAAGAATAGTTGTTTGATGGTTTAGTCTTCCGGTTGACGTCATCGGCAGATGCCGAGAGTTAGTTGTTGGTTGGTTTAGTCTTCTGGCTGACGTCATCGACAGATGCCGAAAGAATAGTTGTTGATGGTTTAGTCTTCCGGTTGACGTCATCGGCAGATGCCGAAGGTGAATTGTTTGATGTTTTAATTTAGCACGCGAGACCCACGTGCTCACCGGAAGATGTAAAAGGTGTTTTGTCGATTAGCGACCGGATGATGTTTTAAATTTAGCACGCGAGACCCACGTGCCCACCGGAAGATGTCTCCTTTTAGGCGATGTTAAGCGAGTCACGCGTAATGCACGTGATGACCGGACGACTAAATTTCTGAGGGTTGTCAACGCATGCAACCCATGCAAACCCGAGTGGTATTATGTTAAGAGAATTGAGGGCACCTCCTCTTTTCCCGAAATTGGCAAGAAGCCAATGACCGAGTCTAGTCGCTCGACTCTGTGAAAGTTGAGCCGACGAGGCGTGGGAAGTCGGGCACGAGAGGGTTCGTCTTCCTTAATGGTTCTGCGTCTCTATTACCAGTTTAGAAAGAAAAAAAAATATATGTAAAATGTGAAAGTCTGTTGAGAGATAGTAAGTGAATGTAATAATAGTAATAGTCAAGCAAACGATTAATGAAAGAATATGAACACGTGACGGCTCCTGGCCGGGGTCGTTACACCCTAGGTCTATAAAAGCATGGTTATTGGTGTTTATAATGGTTGTTGATACTATGAGAATCACCTAATTTCGACTGAGTGCTTGGAGCTTGAAGACCAATGAACGTGTGACGACCCTAACACTGTACCCATTTTTTCTGTAATAAATATTTTTTTTTATCCTAATAACTTTGATTTGTATTTAGGCGGAATTTAAAGCGGAAACCAAAATTTGTAAAACATTCGAATCTATTTTTGAAAACAACGAAATAAAGCTTTAAAACGATTAAAAGAAAACCATAAAACATTAATTAAAAACAATTAAAAACAGAGGGGAAGCATTCGGCAGAGAACAGGGGTAGAAACGGGCAATCGCCCTTAAAATGAAGGGGCGATCGATCGCCTGGGTGAAGCGATCACAGATCGCGGCGACGACACGAGGGGCGATCGATCGCCCATTTCCGGCGATCGATCGCCACTCGCTCTGGAAATTATTTCCAGAGCGCTCGGCGATTCGCCAGCGATCGCCTCAGAACGGTAAGGCTTGGTTCGGTCAAGAACCGAGAAGGAGTCCTCTCCTTTACGCTTTCAAGCCAACGGTTGCTTGAATAGCTATTGTTCCACTTTTCTTCCCTCTCTTTTCAAAGTAGGATACACGAAGAAGGTGGCCATTAACCCGTTCCATTTGCTGCCATTCTTCCATGGAAGAGTGAATGCCGAAAGCTTACAAAATATTGCTTATCAGACAGCATCTGGTATTCGTCTTGTAACTTTTGATTTACCCATCATCTGGACCTGAAAATTTAAGGACATAATTTTAACTCATACACAAAGCACCCCTTAAAATTTCATTGAATTTGGATATCGTTTGGTTGGTGAAATCGCTGTTGGTATTTGTTGGTTTTTCTGTTGTTGTCAAAAACCTGTTTATTTCCTAATCTGTTGTTGTAGGTAGAAACACGACCCCCTTGTAGGTGGAATCGTGTCATGTGGTATCAGAGCCATGAATGGCTTCCCATGAAGGCTAGCAATCAAACGGTTTGAATCTTCTTACCCATTTTCTCACTTGTTTATTGTTTTCATTTTTTTAGGGTTTACTGTTTTGCTGTTTTTGAAAACCCAGAAAAAAAAAAAAAAAAAAACTGTGTTTGTTGTTCTTGCTGTTTTCTTATCTTCTCTTTATGTTTCTTCCAAAACGATTTCCAGAATGCTATGTTTGAAAACCCAGCATAAGTTTTTTAAAATGTTTCCACCATTTTTGTGCTACTAGTTTTCCTTCCTCTTTTGGTAGAACATTGGCCAACAAACTTTGTACTTGATGTTTTGTTTCCTATTCTTGTTTGGTGACTTGGCTGTTGAGTGTTTAATTTTCCAGAACTAAAATATTATCCATTAATGTGTTTTATTCCTTTCAGCATGAATATAAACTTGTTGAGATTCGAGTATGAAACATATTTGCTGAAATCGTGATTAGTTATGCTGTTTTAGTATTCTGTTTTGTTATAATTGTTGCTGTTTTGTTATGTTTTACGAAATCCGAGTTTCATGTTGTAGTGTTTGTTGCTGCTAGTTAACATATTTTTCTGCTGAAAACATTTTACCTTTACATTCGAATTTGCATTGGTAAAGTAACGTTACTCAAAATGGTGAAAGCTAAGTAAAAGTGCATAACATAAACTAGCCACTACTTTAAGTGGCGTTACTTTATGTCACTTTCACTCTATGCTTACTTTATGCCACTATTTTTGGATTTTGAATTATTTGTTGGTAAGATAATTGCTTGCATTTTCACGTTTGGAATATATGTATTAAGTTCACTAAGACGTTAAAGAGCATGTAAGAATCGGTTATCACTATTTAGTGGATTTAAAACTTGTTTGTTATCGAATTTGACCTTTCTCCCTTAAAACAGCAATAACTTTGACTACGAGTGTCAGTTTTTTTCGTGCCACCTGACAAATCGAAACTCTTTCAGAGCTTTACAACGTTGTCATAGCTATACTTGTGACAATCATGTTTTGATCCCAAAAAACGTTGTCTAGGCCCTCAAAAATGCATTTTAAGATTTATAGGTTTGAATTCTACTAGTTAGGTTCACTACTTGTCCTTTCCTAACACTTACGGATCAACTACAACCTAGCTCAATTGTCTTCCTCAAACCTTAGAAATCACATAAATGAAGACTAGGAGTGGACTTAACCGAGAGCTAAACCAAGATATGGATCAAGAACCGAATCGGGGCAAAGACATTCCCCAACTCGAGACTCACACCCCTCGAGAGGGAGAGTCTAGCTTGCAAGGGCAATTGAATGGTCTTAGTGGAGAAGTCTCTAACATAGGCCAACAACTTAGGGACCTAACCCTTGGCATGCAACAAATTATAGAGACCCTCAGCAAGCGCAATTCCAGAGAACCCTCCCAAGAGCCTACACCTATGGATAGACCCGAGAATACTAGAAGGAGATTTCAATATCAAGAACCCTATCCTAATGTAGAAAGACCTGATAACCCTAGGAGGAGAACCATCTCAGATCTCAGATGCTGACAAGATTCAGAAAATGCAAACTGCCCGTGTTTAAGGGAGAGGAGGATCCTTATGTGGGCGAGGGGTGGCTACATTAAATCAAGAAAAAGTTTGCTTTAGCTAGAGAGCCAAGTTCGTAGTTAGTAAGTTCAAGGAAAAAGCTGATAGATGGTAATATTGTTTTTGTATTGTTTCAACAAAATCTTTAAACATAGATTAAGTGCATTTCTATTTCAGCGACAAATACTCAGATTGATCTTACACTAACGGAATTTCTTCTATACCCTCTGATCTGTACATTATAATTCAATATTTGTTCTTCATTTAACAGGTATGTAAAAAAATTTCTCCAATCTTCAACTATCATTGGTGGTGGCTATCCAGTAAATAAGCTAGAGTTATCTTCCCACAGTTGCCATTGTCTAATCTGTCAAACTTCTTGCAGATCTGCATAATGTCTTTCTCTGATACCTTCCCCATTTCCTTCAGCTTGTATATTACATATTCTGATTTACTGCAAACAAAATAAGAACACGGTTGGACAGATTCAACTAAATATGAACAAAGAAAATAAAATAAATTCTTGGCGAAGAAATTAAGACTTTGACGAAGCAAGAAAGAATGGGATATAGATTAGGAACGGACTGGTGAATTAAGAGCCCCAGCAAATGCTAGATAATGATTAAGGGAAAAAAGGGGACTCAAAAGCAGCATATCACCCTTCCATATATTTACATTAACCTACAGCAGCTTTTAATATGTTCTTAGATTTTCATAAAATGAAAACTAAAACTAAAACAACAAAAAAAAAAAAAAATCAAAAGCCAAATGTGCAATCATTTAAAAATGTTGATCAAAAAATGCTTAAGAACCACAAAAAGGTTTCACAAATCCAACAGAGATATAAAGTAATGATTTGCAATAAACCAAAACTGAATGTCTATAGCACCAGTGGACGCTCAAGAATTGGGCCATTCTCAGGATTGAGCCAAATGACTCACAGCACAACAAACCACCCATGGACAAAAAATGCCTACTTAAGAATTGAGCCTTCCTCTAGACTAATATAAGTTAAATAGAAATATGAAAGCATAAGTTTTTTTTTTTTTTTTTTTTTCTTCCTAAAAAACAGAGAGATAGTTATATCAAGTTGAGGAAAGAAAGGAAAAAAAAAAAAAACAAATTGAGCAGGGGAACAGAGTGTCTATTTTGCGAACAATGTGACCAGTAATAATGAAACTCCTGAGAACTATAAGATAAAATGCTTGGACATAGGTTAGGTTGTATTTGTTTACAAATTTTTTAAATCGAATGAAATTGAACAAAACCATAACTTAAGGTCAAATAAAGATTTTAACTTTCACCTTGTTTCCTCTAATGAAATTCTTAACTCATTATGGATCAGTTATGAATTAAGTTTTTTACTACCAAATTGTAATAGTAATAATATGATACACATTTAGTGAAGTTCGCTTATTCAAGAAAAAAATGAAGCAGTGAAGTAGATAGTGTAAGGAATAATGGGAAAGAAGAATAGTTTAGAATAATAATAGTCATTATTGTAGTGTGACGAGAAAGAGAAATTTAGGATGGTGTCATTTTAATTGTAGCATGCAAGGGGACTATTTAGATATTAGAAATTTCATAGTAACAGAGAACTAGCAGATCTTTCGAATGTTTGGACTATGTTTTTTAACTCATTTCATCTCTCATCTAAATTTCATAGGGATTATAGTAAAACATTTAAGAATTTAGGATTTCAATTTCACTATTTTTTTTTTCATAATAAGAGGTATTTATAGTGTCTAACATTTGAGTTTGCAACAATGCTCTAATTTCAGTTTTGTATATATTGATTTGAGTTAATTTGGTTGTGGGCCAAAATCATTGGTTTGGTGCGATTCCATTTGCTTAATTAATTGATTCAGTTTAAATTGCACAATTGTAAAACTGACATATTTGGTTAGATTTGCAAAAATGCTCAAAACTGAATCAATCAGCTTGACGAACAACCGAAATTACAATAAGAAATTTTTAAGCCCATAACAGAGAATTTAATAATGATTTATAGAGCAAGTTCCTATTTTTCTTTTCCATTTCCTCAGTATCACAAGGACTTCTCAAGAAACAGAGCAGCCCACGTTCATTTCGGAAGGAATGTTGTCAATTAAAACAAATGATAAAACCATAGTGATTCTAAATCAGAACAAAAACCTCCACCACTTGTAGAGCTCAGTTTTAGAAAGAAAATAAAAGTCATTTGATATACCCCTACAAACATATGTGAGGCGTCGACTCCAGCCAAGAAAGTGAATTCGTTAATTAATAATTAGTTTTGATTATGTTAACTAATAATTAGTTTTGGTTATTTTAATTATTACTATTTAAATAATTTTGTTTAAGGGCCGTTGTTGGGCTGGGTTAGGAAAGCATTAGGGTTAATTAGAATTCATTATAAATATATCTTGTTGCTACTTTTTTGAGGGCATGAAAAAAGAAGTCTTTTAGTTTATTCTCTTTAGTTTATCTCTGGAGAGCGCCGTGCTCTATAATTCACGGTAAAAACATTGTTATTCCTCTTGGGCATTAACCAGGGCATATCATCATTCTCAACTACGAAGAAAATATAAATAAAAAATAACCCAGAGCAGAAGAAAGCACTAGAGAAGTATTAGATGCCTAGAGTCTAACACCAGGAATGAATTCATTATAATGCATTTATCTCATCAAAAATTCATTAAATTTTTCTTATCTCAGTTTAACATTGGAGAATTCCCATTCCACAGTTTTCTACCCAATATACAAGTCTCAAATCACATGAATGGGTATCTAATAGTTAAAACTAGAAAGATATAAACACAAATCTCTTTAATATAAGTAATAAGAGAAATATAGAGCTTGAAGAAAAGAATCAGGAAACCATACAGTGGTTAATGTTTGAATAAAATCCATATGTAAGATATCATCTTATTACTTCAAGAGCTTCTGACGAGGAAGCTTAAAATTTCATATAACAAACAATTTCACATTGAAACAAACCTAGGAATATTCAATGAACAGCAAGACAATTTTCATTATTGAAATGATTTCATATGTACCTTACGAATCCATTGTTGTCAATATCAGCAGCAAGAAACTCAGACACGGTCATATCATGACTAAGAATCCACTTTGCCATCTTTCTGTGCCTCTTATCAACTCTAGCTTCAGCCAAATAAAGAAATGCTCGAGCAACCGCAAGTGTCGATACAAGCAACCAAATTGAGGCAAAAATACGACCAGACATAGATTTGAAGGCCTGATCCCCATATCCAACAGTTGTAACAGACATGACAGACAGATAAAATGAATCCAACCATCCAAGTCTCTCCACAAAATGCATTACAGCCATACCAACCCCAACACAAAGGACAACAACACCCAAAGCTAATCCAACTTTCATTCTAATTCTCATTCTCCCTTTTTTCACATCAACTAAAAACGATCTTGCAGATTCTTTTTCCCCCTCTCCCTTAACAGTCTTCAGCAAATAACTCTCTTGCAAATCAAGCACGTAACTTACCATCCCAGAGAGCAATATATCAATAAAGCCGAACCCCACCAACACAAAAAGTACTGAAAACAACTTTGTCGCTGTACTAGTTGGCGTAATATCGCCATAACCGATTGTGCACATTGTAACAATGCAGAAATACAGTGCATCAACTATAGGATGAGTCTCGATTGTAGAAAAATGATCTCGATTTAGATAATATATGATCACACCCAGTGACAAGTACAAAGTGAGAAGAATACAACCCTGACGAACAATCTTTTGTTTAGCGAATTGAGGCCTAGGGGCAGTGGCCTGGTTAATTTCATTGATTGTAGCCATGGCGGGTGCGGTTTTGGAGCGGTGGAATTTGGTTTTGGTCCATGGGTGGTTGGGGTCAATCGGCCACGCTTGTTTCGATTGAGACTGAGGGTCACGAGGGGTAGTCTGGTCCTGAAAAGAAGAGGCGGAAGAGGGCCTGGGAGAAGTAAGAGAGAGGGTTAGAGCTTCAACAATGGGAAGAGAATCCTGTGGCGAAGACGGCCCAAAAATGATCCGGTCTTTGAGTTCTGTCGGAGTCATCGGAAATGTAACATCGTCGTTTTCAGGAAGGGGGCAGAGTCGGGGTGGCAGTGTCGATGGTATTCTTCTTGCGTTTATATAGGAGAGAAGCGGCTCGTTCTCCATCTGGGTCTGCCGGAATACCTGAAACAGAGAAGACAAAGGCGTCGATCGGTATTTGCAGACAAGAAAGAAAAACTTAACAGAGACAGAGGAAGAAGCTCCTGAAACAAAAAATGATAAGAGAAAACATTAAGATATAAAGAAGAAAATACCTAGCTGAACAAAGGAAAATAATTGCAGAGACTTAAGTTTAAAGAAAGATTGGTTTGGTCTTTCTAAGAAGTTTTTGTGTCGAGAAAGGATATGCCTACCCACCCATCAGTGGAATTGACAGAGAGAGAGAGAGGTCAAAGAAAATAGGGAAGTGGAAATCCATGGGAGAGGCCGCGAGGATGGCCATGGAGTTAGGGGTGGGCATGGTCCGGTCCGATCCAGTCTCAAGCCGAAATTAGACCGGACCATGGGATTCGGGAATTTTATCCTGAATACCAGTACCGGACCGTGCAAGTGTCGGGACCAGACCGGACCGGACCAAAAAATTCGGTCCGATCCCGGTCCGGTCCCGGTTTCTCCCATTGTTGTAATGCTGATTTTTTTTAATAAAAAAATAAAAAATTCTGCATACAGACTTTTCCAATAAACTCTGCATACATATTAATCGAAAGAATAAAAAATAAAAATAACGTATATTAATCTAACAAATTAAATCTAATAATCTATGATTAAAATAAAATCTCATAAGATAAACTAAATTCAACATCTAAAATATATCCAACTACCTAACATAAAAACTAAATCTAACTATTTAACATAAAAATTCAATCCAACTATCCGACATTATAAAATATAATGAAATCTAAAAAAACTAAATTCAACATCAAAAATAAATCGAACTATCTACGTATAAAGTAAATTCAACTATCTAAAAATACAAACTAAATAGTAAATCCAACTAAATAGTCAATTTCAATCCAACTTCCAAACTATTTGAGATAAACAGTAAAATAAAGTCAATAATTGCAAAAATATCAAGTCATTGATGCATCATCTTCTACTTCAAAAAAATTTTCATCGGTAGGGTCAATGGAATCTGCAAAATGAAAATATTGAATGTATTAGTTAATTATTAGAGATAAATATGTAAAACAAATTAAAATTAGAATGATCGAACCTTTTTCTATAGTTGTGATAGTAGTATCTTCAAAATCATCGTCATTTGTACTCGTAGAAAGTTTAAAAGGATTGAATGCTTTGAGCCAACTTTGGGAGCATATAAGAGCTTCAACACTTTGAGGGCTTAGAGAACTACGAAAGGCATCAAGAACACGACCACCGCAACTAAAAGCAGATTCTGACGCCACCGTAGAAATTGGAATGATCAATATATTTTTCGCAATTGTACTCAAAACTCGATACTTATCGGAGTTTCTCTTCCACCACAATAATATGTCAGAACTGTTTGAAAAATTCTCCAACTTTTCAGACAAATAAAGATCAATCTCTGACGTATTAGTTTCATTACTTCTCTCTGAAGAATTGTCAGGCCCATAAAACATCGAGTGCACTGCACTTAAACGCGTTTGTGCCAAAGAACACATTGCCGTTGGAGACATTCGTTGACTATTACTGCTACTTGGAGTTGGGTCTTCATTCATTGTATCACTTTTATATTCGGTATACAACTTTTCAATTACATCTTCTACTTGCTTTGTATATTGTGCAGCTCTTTCATTGCCAAATAAAATGGATAAACAATGCCGTAAAAATTTTATTTTGTAACTTGGATCAAGTACAACAGCAACATATACAAGCATGTTTATTTTTTCAAAGGATCCCCAATATTTATCAAACTTTTTTTGCATCTCGTTGGCCATTCTTCTTAGCGTGAAATTATCGTTATTACCATATGTCTCAATAGCAATCTTCAAATTACAGATTTCACCAACGTACATATTCGCTATAATATGCTAAGAAGCAGAAACATGAACTGTCATAGTATAAAATGTCTCTAAAAATTTTATGTATTCTCGAATGCATGACCAATCTTCTGATGTGGGTGAACCTTCCATTCCCATTTCATTCAAGAAAGAGCTATCATTCTCTGCTAATTTTTCAAAAGCCGCTTCATACTTCTCAGCGCTTGTCAACATCAAATACGTAGAGTTCCAACGAGTTGGAACGTCGAGCGACAAATTACTTTTACAAGTAATTTTAACCGCATCAACGCAGGCTTTGAACTGTTGCAATCTTCCCGGAGAAGACCTTACGTACTTAACAACTTTTCTTACCCTCGCTATTGACTCATGATGCTCTTTCAAACCATCAGAAACGATCAAATTGAGGACATGTGCAAAACATCTTACGTGAATGTGATCGCCGTTTAAAATCAACCCCTTCCAATTTCGAATTGTCTTCGTCAAGTAGGAAATAGCAACGTCATTCGAAGAAGCATTGTCAACGGTTATGGTTGTAACATTTTCAATCTCCCAATTAAGCAAACATTTTTCAACTTCCTTACCAATAGATTCACCCTTATGGTTCGGAATCAAACAAAAATTCAATATCTTTTTTTGCACATGCCACTCTTCATCAACATAATGACATGTCAGCACCATATAATTCAAATTTTGAATAGAAGTCCATGTGTCAGTGGTCAAACATACTCTTTGTGATGTCCTAAAAAAACACTCCTTCAATTTGGTTCTTTCTTTCTGAAATATATTGCGAATATCTCTTGCTATTGTTCTTCTAGATGGCATAATAAATTTGGGATTGAGATACGAACAAAATGTCCTAAAACCAATTCCTTCTACCAATTTCAATGGCAATTCATCCAAGATAATCATCTTAGCGAGAAATTCTCTAGCAGCCATTATAGTAAATATACTAGCAGACTTAATCTCGTTATGTTTAAATAACAAAGTTTTTTGCTTATTGTCTACATTTCGTGGGAATTTTTTGCAAACTTTCATATGTTTTACTAAACTTGAAGTCCCATTTTTTGTCGGGTGCGCTGCATAAATCTGCCCACAATAATTACATTTAGCTGAATCTGAGTTTTGTATTCTACTGAAATGAATCCAAACTACAGACTTCGTTCTTTTCGATTCCACATGCGAATTTTCACTACAAGGAGTATCCATCCTACCATATAACAAAAAACAATAAACATATAAATACAATACACATTAACCTAAATTTATCAACCAACACATTAACAAGATTAATAACCAACCAACAAAAAAAAAACAGTGAGAGGGTGAGAAAGAAAGGGAGAAAAAAAAACTAATTAAAGAGAAAATTTATTTGCATTTGAGAACAACTTAAAGGAATAATAAATTGACAAATTTTGTCTTTGTTTCCTATAACTCTGAATTTGACAAATTCAAAAGCTGGCAACATTATTGATAGCTTCTTTGATGATGACTAACCAGAAAAGGAGAGTGGGTTATGTTCAGTATGGAGAATTGAAAGTTATTCAATGCCCACCTAATTGAGTAATTCGATTGTTTCACTTTCAGTTCAATTTCAGTTTGTGAAATTCTGGTACCAAATCTAACAATTCTAAAATTCTGGAACCGAGCCAGTTCCACGCATAGCAAGAAAACCAAATAAAGAAATATAGATTATAAAGCTTCAATAATAAGAGACCTCACATGGGGATTGGGTTGTCACCAACCTCGACACGTGCATCTACAACTAAATTCCAGCCCCCATAATCATATTCAATTCTAAGTTTTCTTATTTGCAGGGTGTTTATACACCTCAAAAATAGGCAGGTAGCCTCTGAATTGAGTAGGGACGATTTTGGTTTGGGTTGAGCAGAGGACTCTACAACTAAAATACCCATTGCCTAACAGTACAACTACAATGAAAAACCTAAATCTAACAGCCAACAGATCCAACGTGCGAATCAAAATCCCAAGTCTAACAACTTCTATTTAGAATTCACAACATGAGCAGTTAGTATGGCAAACCTGAATGGCTCTGTGACTTGTGAGTCTGTTAGTCCGCGACCGTGAGACTATGGCGATGGCGAGCGCCGATGCCGAGAAGAGCTGATCAGCTGAGGCTTGAGGGGAGAGGATTGAAGGCTGAAGCCGAAGGTCGGCAGACGGCAATGACCACTCGGCTCGAGAATCGGAAATCGGGAGGGGCGACGGTGACAGAGAAGAAGAAGAATGGGTTAGGACTCGGACTCAGACTTGAAGGGGCCAGGCATTCGCGAGGAAGAAGAATGAGCCCTAACTGTTTGAGTGTTAAGATTTATTCTGTTGAAATCTGAATTGGGTTTGCGGTCCGGTCCGGTATTTCGGGAATTTCAGACTATGGACCGTGGACCGGACCAATACCCACGGGATTTTTGCTTTGAGGACCGGTCCCGGACCGAGAATTGTCAAGGACCACCCAAAACCGGACCAACACCTTCGGTCCGGTCCGGTTCTTGGTCCGCGGTCCGGTCTTGCCCACCCCTACATGGAGTTGTAGAGAGGAATATGCATCCGGTGACAATTAGACAATCCTTTACTTTTTGCAGGATTAGGGTCTTATGTGTCCAATAATGTCGGTAGTCGAACAATAATTTGACGTATTTAATTTTATTAATGATAAAAATCATTTTAACCCTTAAATTGTGAATAATTTTTTGAAAAAATTCTTCAACTAAGAATTCTAACAAATTCAACCTTTAATTATCATAAACCTAACAATTTAACTCTTTGTGGCTCTTTGATTATCATTCGTTCTGTATTTTTTTGCATAGAACAGGGAGCCGATCTAAAACGAACCGCCATCGTCCTGTCAGGGGGTTGTTGTAGGGGGTGGAGGTCCTTCAGTTCCATATGCGATGCACGTGGAACTGGAATGGGAGACCGTTCTCCCAAGTCGGACCCCCGTTCTTAAAAGCCTTTTATAACAGGGGGCAGGCTCGGGAAAACGAGCCCCTGTTCTCAATTATTGGACTGGAGAACGGGGAGCTGTTATCTAGAACGGGAGGTCGTTCTGCGAGAACGTTATGTATTTATTGTAACGTGTAATTTTGTGATTTTATAACACTTATAAGTCTGTTTTATAAAATAATTAACTAAAATTATAATAAATCGTACAAGTTTTAGAAAATAATGAAAATTCCTTGATCATCTTCCCATTATGTGATTAACATATAAAAAAACTTTCAAGTAAATTCAATATCGTTCATCACATCATAGGAAGATAATCTAGAAAGTTTATTCATTTTCTAGCATTTGTACGATTATTGTAATTTTTGTTATTTATTTTATAAAACAGACGTATAATAAATCATACAAGTGTTAGAAAATGAGAAAAATTTACATATTATCTTCCCATGATATGGTGAACATGTGTTAAAGATTTCAAGTAAATTGAATATCGTTTGTTATTTTTTTAAAATTAATTTATAAAGTGAATAATGTGTAATTTAGTGAGATAAAGTTAAAAAAATGGACATAGTTTGGTTTGTTTTATGACTCTTCCACAGCCATAATTCCTGCATATTCAAATTACAATTTATATCAAACAATCAAATCTAAATAATTACAGTACGGGAGATTGGCCCTCCATTGGGAGGTGAAGACCCGTTCTCAACCCTAATTTTGAGAACGGGAGGCTGGTATGGGCGAACGACCCTTTGTTGTTCCCCAACAGGGGGCCATCTAAGGAGAACGACCCTTTGTTCCAGTTCCACGTGCACCGCACGTGGAACGAAGGGCCTTCACCCCCCACAGAACATACCCCCCATCGATAGAACGAGTGGCCGTTCGTTTTAAATCGGTCCCTCGTTCTTAGCAAAAATACAGAACGGGAGGTGATCGAAGGGCCGCGATGGGTTAAATTGTTAGGCTTATGATAGTTGAAGGTTGAATTTATTAGAGTTGTTAGTTTAAGGGTGTTTTAAAAAACAATTCATAGTCTAGGGGTTAAAATGATTTTTAACCTTTATTAATTAATTTTTATGAATATATATTTTGTATATACACGTGGGAAATGCATATTATTGTGAAGAGCAAGTATATATTTAAATTTCTATCATGAAGAGAATCATCTAGGCTATTACATTTTTGTCACATGATTTTTTTTTGCATTTTTTTAGATAAAAACAACTTCCATTATAATTATAACCATTTTGACAATTTTGCCATTTTTAGATAAAAATAAATTGAAAAATTCAACACCTAAAATGACTAAAATTATTTTAACAAAAATAGTTTTTCCTTGAAAATCACCAATAAAAACAGTTCACGTGACATAGATTTTTCTTTGACGATTACCTTAAATAACATATGAATTTAAGGGTTTATTTTCTTAAACAAAGTTTAATAACTTGCATTTTACCATTATGTTTGAGGACAAACATGCCCTTTACCTTATAAAGAATAACAATGAGTTCATTAATTATATTTGAACTGTGACGACCCGAAACCGGAACCCGATCGGGGTCCGAGATCGGAGCCATCACTCCGAGACAGTGGACAGAAAACGATGACTATTTTTTTTTTGAAACATAACTCTTTAAAACGTTGACAGAGGGAGAGGGAGTTCTCGGGTGTAGAAATTTAAAACATGTTTCAATAATGGATAACAGAACAGAATTTAGCATAAGGCTGGCGGAAGAGGAAACAGGAAACGTTGGCGGAAGACTTAGGCAAATACCGACGGAAGACTTAGTTTAAAGGAGCAGCGGAAGACTTGAATGACGTCAGCCGGAAGATGCAGTTTTAAACTGAATCGGAGGAGAAATCAGTGGATGACGTCATCGGAAGAGGTAATGACGTCATCGGAAGAGGTAATGACAACAGACAGAGCCGGGTGAGATGATGAAGTCAACCGGAAGATGGATGACGTCACTGGTGGATGTAGGCAAAAACTGTAAATAAACTGGGCAGAAGATGTCGAATAAGACAAAATAGATGACGTCAACTGGAGGATGGGTGACGTCAACTGGAAGATACAGACAGAACTGGGAATAAACTGGGCGGAAGACTTTAGCTGGCGGTGCATGTCGAATAGGACAAGACAGATGACGTCACCGGAAGATGTAATTACACTGGCGGAAGACTTGGGTGACGTCAACCGGAGGATGTAATTTAACAGAAGGAAACGGGCAGCGGTGGACTTGGATTTTACACTTACCGGTGGATGTGACTTTTAAAACGGGCAGCGGGCAGCGGTGGACGTGATCGGATGATATAGTTTCTAAGGTGAAACTTAACAATTTTTAACAGGAAGTCCTAAGAACAGAAAACCTCAAACAGAAGGCATAAGGGCTTCAAACCCTCGAACCCGATTCTAAACATAGTTTTAAAACATGCATGGGAACATGACAGAAGTTAGAAAACCTAACAGAAGATCAAGAAAACAATTGCATGGATTATTCCAAAACCAGAGACAATCCATGCACAGATTATCAGAGAATATCCCAAACAAATTCCAGAACACTACAAGACCTCTTTTAACTGTCAAATACAGTACAAATAGAGGGCATAAGAGTTGTAGAACATGCTTTACAATTGACAGAAACAAAGAAGCAGATTTGCGTGGACAGCTCTAAAACTAGAGGCCATCCATGCACAAACGGATAAAAGATTCTAGCAGTTCCAGAATGATTTCAATACATTTCAAAACATAAATACAACTGTCAAATACAGAGGTTTTAGAATACACCAACAAAACCTATACATAAATCAGATTTCTAACAAAAATCCAGACAGAGTTTTGAAACAAAACACCAGAGTTCAGTAAAACCTATAGACATAAACTTTACTTAAAAACTGAAACCTCAGAGCAGAAACATGTCTGACTGCAACAACCACCCTGTGAGCTCGATCCACCCTCTACATTAGATCATCATTTTGAGGAACAAGATCCTCGGTTTCGGGTTCAGTACCTACATCAGAGAGTTCACCTATGAGTCTAAAACTCAGTAAGACATAATCGGTATGCAGTGATGCAAAATGCTATGCATGCCATTTTTCAGAATACAGTGACAGTACAGAGCATTTAGTTACAGTGGCAGTAGAATTAAGTGGAGCTTATAGGGGAACTAGCAAACAGTGGGGAAGGGGGAGGGTGCACTATCAGGCACATTCAAAGATACAGTACAGTGGGGGAGGGGGAGGGTGCACTATCAGGCACATTCAGGGATACAGTACAGTGGGAGAGGGGGAGGGTGCACTATCAGGCACATTCAGGGATACAGTACAGTAAACGGTAAACAGTAACAGTTCAGTGGCCAGCCCCCGTCTCACACTTAACCTGGTACATTTTAGTCGGATTTTATCTTATTAGTTTCAAACGGTGTACAGAAATAAGTTTTTGCATGAATTTTCAGGAAAACAGTGTATGCATGACATTCTCAGTGCCTGAACCTATAACAGCAGACATCAGAAATAACAGGGCATATTGTGAGATAGAAAACAGACAACTCAGAACGTGAACTGAGCAGAAAACACAGAACACAAACTGAACAGAAGCTATAACATTTCTACCCAAAACTACCCGACAGAACAGGAACCCTAGTACCTCTGTGATGTAGGGCCATAAGGGCCAACCTACGGTTATGAACTTACCTGTCTGCTGCGATGTCAGAAATCTTGAACGTCTCGGAAATGCTAGAACCTGTACATGCACGTTCAGAAAATAAACAAGCTGAAAAATGTTTACTACATACTCTCCTGACTCCATTCAGACTTTTAGAAAACAATCCAACATGTTTTCATCCAAGAACAGTGAGTTTTCTCCAAAATGTCTTAACCCTAAACTTCAACAAAACTCACATTTTAGCTTGTCCAACCTCATTAGCATAAGTAGATGTTTACCTTTGCTGAAGGAAATAGAAGAAAAGAGGAGAGATGAAATCTTCTAGAAAGGTTTGAATCGCCAGAAAGAGGAGAAACAGAGAAGGAAATGGAAAGAGCAGAGAAGAGAAAGTGAGGGTTTCACGTAGGAGGGGAGAGAAAAGAGTATGGCTTCTTCGACAAGTTTGCCAAGTGTCAATCATCCATTTGATTTCTCCCACCAACCTTAATTTCTTCCTAATTTGCCCTTCCATGCATTTCTAACTAAATGAATCATGGTTTAGTTTTCCACTAAACATTCCAACAATTTCACCAACTCATACGTTATATTAATATAAACCTAACCTTGTTCAACAATTCGAGGGATAATTTTCCGATCGAAAATGCCGAGTGTTACATGAACAAAAAAAATTTCAAATCATATAAAGTCATAAACATAATTTATTTTAATAAAATAATAGTTAGATCTCGTGTGTGCGTGTGTGCGTGCGCGCGCGCAACATCAACCCTTATTAGGTAGACATTACCAAATAAATTAAAGAAATTAACATTCAATAAAATGAATTAAATATTATATTTTCTTTAGATAGAAAAACTTAACATATTGATTAAAGATAAATTTTTATATCCCTTAAAAAATTTTCTTTTCAAAACAATGGACAACATAATGACCTAGTTTTGGATTAGCCAAAAACTGGTACATGCTATAGTATAGATATACATTCTAATATAAACATATAATAAATGGTAAAGTATAATTTTAACCCTAATCGTGTGAGATAAAGTACACAAATCATAAATAGTAATGTATAATTTAAACCCTAATTGTAACACCCGAAATTTTTGGTGTTACGATTTTTAAGTTATATGCTCAGAAACGAGAAAGTTGAGAAATTATGGTCATTTTACGAACGAAAAGTTTCGTTAGAACTCTAGAAATTAATTGAAATATTTGGTAGAATAAGAGAATTTCGGAAAATCCAAATCGATAGGTTAAATAGCGAAACAAATAAAGAATTAAGAGATGGGGCGAAATGGTAATTAGGGAAGTTAATATTTTAAAATTTAACAAAAATACCACCCCTCCCCCCCCCCCCCCCCCCCCTTCCTTCACGCCAGAATCCCCCCTTCTTTTCTTTTATTTCTCTTCCTCATTCATTCTTATTTTTCCTCTCCTCTGCTCCTTCTCCAGGCGACGAACCAACCTCCTTCACGCAACGATTCAAGCGACGCCCCTCCAATTTTTCCTCCTCTTTTCATCACATAGGTGAGTTCGTACCTTGGTTGGTGATTTTCGACGATTTAGGGATTTATATCGATTAGGGTTTTTGACTAGGGTTGTGAGAAATATTAGGTTATGTTAGAAATTGTTAGTTTTGATGGATTAATGGCTTTTACCAATGTATTTATGAATGTTGTTGATAGTTAGATTGAAAAGTGCAAATTAGATTGGATTTTGGTGGTTAGAAGTATCGTTTTACTGCATATTGGAATGCTGCATTTTTGGGCTTGATTGTTAGGTATAATTCGATATTTGGCTACGACATGTTAAAGTAGATGTTATGGGTGATGTATAGGCAGTTGAATTGTTGAAAACGGATGTCGGATTAGAGAAGAATTTGAGAGTGAATTTATGCACGTAAAGTGTTCGAAGAATTGCTTAAAAGAGTTGCTAAATTGGTTGGATTGGAGTTTTGTTAGAATTGAGCTTCGATGTAGTTACGGACTTGATAATTATGTTTTGACGTATTGGTAGTTGATTAAATACACTTGAGATGTTATTATGAAAGTAAGAGTTTAGTTATGTCGAGTGAGTGCTAATGCATCGTTTATGATGTTTAGGATTTCAGGTTCCACGGTTAAGATTTCGAAAAGAGATAAGTTTCTAAGGACGCCAAGTAAGTAGTGTTGCATGCGTGTTGCCTTCGGGCCTACATCACAGAACGTTAGGTTATGTTGCATATTTCTATGTATGTTTCGCTTTCTAATGCATCATGTTTTAGAAAATGTACGAAATGATTCTTCCCACATATGTTTTCATGTAAAGTAACGTGTAAATCAGTAGTATGTGTAACGCCTGAAGGAAGTTGTTCGCCTTTCAGATGTATGAGTAGAACGTATAGGGGTGGAGAAACTAATCCGCTCTCCACTTAATAAAGGATTACGTGTACGATAGAAAATAATGTAAACGTAGAAAATGTGTAGCGTTTGAAGGAAGTTGTTCACCCTTCAGATGTATGACAGGAACGTATAGAGGTGGAGAAAGTGATCCGCTCTCCATTGACTAAAGGATCATATGTGTACGTGATAGTAGAAACGGTAGAAAAATGCAACGAAATGTTTATGTACGATAGAAACATTAGAAACTGCATATGTTAAGTGAAATGTTTTCAATTCATATCTGCATTACTTGCTAAGCATTAGACTTATAGTTTGAGTTCTGTGATATAGGCGAACAGGTACAGAGCGGTGAGATTACACAGACTTGCTAGGGATTTTGGACGCGGTTGGAGGAGTACGACCATGGTGGCAACCCGGCAATATTGTTAGGGCGATTCCGACCATGCTCAGTATGTGTATATGTCTATTTTGTCTAAGTAAGTGAATGAAAATGGTCTATGTATGTGTATAGAGAAGTTTAATAGAAAAACGTATGGAAAGTTGAGTTTTGGATTTAAATGTTGTGGTAGTAGAACGTCTAGAAAGTGAAGTCAGTAGAACGTCTAGAAAGTGAAGTCAGTAGAACGTCTAGAAAGTGAAGTCTTTATTTCGAAAATATACTGGAACTGCTTGGAGATTTTAAACTCGTAGAGATATGTTTAGTTTTCAAAGCGATCCATGCAGTTCGTTTTTTGTGAATTTTCTAACACATTTAAGATTAGTTTTGAATAAGGTTTTTGGGGGTTTGAAGCATTTTGTGTCTAAAGAGGTTGGGGAGAAGTTTAGTAGTAATGTTGTGAGGCTATCAGGTCATGAAGATGTGAACGAAGAAAATAGGTAGGAGGAAGAAGTAGATCGTCAAACAGAGGGGTAGCCGATCGATCGACTGGGGTAGCTGATCGATCGGCTAAGTGTCGAGATAAAGTGTGTCGACATCGACCGAATTACATGGAAGTTGACTCTATAAGGGTTGAAATATCGACCCCAGGTGTTATACGCTCAGTGTGGTGTCTATGTCGACCAAAATTCTGAGTTTTTTATGTCTTTCAATTTTATGTCTTCCGATTTTATGTCATCCGATTGTAGTAGAAGTCAATTCTAGAGAGTTTGAGTTAAGGTCAAATTATTGACCGCCCTTCTTTGATGTCTTCCGAATTTATGTATTCCGATTTTAGTAGAAGTCAATTCAAGAGAGTTTGAGTTAAGATAAAATTATTGACCGCTATTCTTTGATGTCGTCCGAATTTATGTTTTCGATTTATGTCTTCCGATTTATGTCTTTCGATTTTATGTCTTTCGATTTTATGTTATCCGATTTTAGTAGAAGTCAATTCCAGAGAAGGTAGCAATATTCTTTTTACGAACATTTCCCACTATCTTCAAAGGCTTGAATACGACTCTAGACTTTCTTTTAGAGTTTTAAAAAGTCAAAAAATTTTATGTCAAAAAGCCAAGTTTAAGTAAAGTCAAGTCCTGTGACGACCCTATGAGTCGGGGTCGTTACACTAATCGTATGAGATAACGTACCGAAAAATCTTTAACGTTTGTTTTTCTATAAATGAGAGTCTAAAAAGTATGTATCATGAGCAATTTACTCTTTGTTCTTAAATTTTTCGTAAAATAGTACATGTGCAACCCATGTGAGCTTTTTCCCCCAAAGTACATTCATTATTCTTCTCTCTTATCTCACTCAACCAAAAGATTACTAGGTTGAAAGACAAAGCACTTGTAGAAGGGGTTTCCATTTCAACAACTTTGATCCTATCTGCAATAGTGTTTTTCTATATGTATTTGTTTTGTAATAGTTACACTGATTTCGAATACCTATTGTCTAATAAATTTACTTTATGAAGGAAGCATGAGGGTTTTTTACATACGCAATGAAAGTTTCTTCGAGTTTAAGGTAGTTCCAATCGGTAAGCCACCTCGCCAATGCGCTTAACAATTTAAAAAAGGTCATGAAAATGTTTACTAAGCTTTGAATATAATTGACCCTTTCCAGAAGTACTGTTTATAGGGATCCAATACAAACTAACAACGCCTATGTTTGTCAACAAAATGTTTCATTTGATTACGAGCATGTTGTAAATTTTCTTTAAGGTGCTTTAAAATTAATTGTCTGTTCTTTAAATTGAAATCCACTTCTTCTATTGAAGAGGAACCCTCTGAATGTACTGACATTGTAACACTCGGCATTTTTGGCCAGGAAATTATCCCTCGAACTATCGATCGGGATTAGGCTTATATTAATATAATGTATGTTTTGGTGAAATTTGTTGGAATATTTAGTGAAAAACTAAACTATGGAGTAACAAAAACAAATCTTTAGTTAGAACCAATAGAGGGGCAGTCTAGGTAGGAATTAAGGTAGGTGGGAGGAAGCCAATGGATAACTGCCAAATATCCATAACTTGCTGAGAAACCTACCTATTGTCTTCTCTTCAATTTTCTCCTACGTGAAACCCTCATTTCTCCTCTGCTTCTTTCCACTCTTCTCTGTTTTCTCTCTTCCAGACGACAAACACCCTTCGAAGCTCCTTCGGTCTCCTCAGTTTTCTTCTGTTTCTCTGCCTAAGGTAAACATCTGCTAAAGCTAACGAGTTTGAATAAGTTAAAATGTGAGTTTTGTTGGAGTTTGAGGTTACGATAATTTGGAGTGAACTCACTGTTTTTACATGAAAACACGTTGGTTTGTTTTCTAAAGGTTTGAATGGAGTTTGAAGCTTATTCTACTAGGTTATTAGTTAGCATTTGCAGCTTGTTAATTTTCCTTTTTGTGCACGTCATAGGTTCGTGCATCACCGTGGTTTCACGAGCAAAGCTTGCTACTTTTCGGACTACAGGTAAGTTCATATCCGTAGGTTGGCCCTTAAGGCCCTACATCACGGAGGTACTAGGTTTTCATTTCTGTCGGGTTGTTTCGGGTAGAAAAGTTAGAGTTACGTCCTGAGTTATCTGCTTTTTCCTTATGTCCTGCTGTTTTATTCTTGTTGTCTGCTATTTTAAGTTTAAGCACTGTAAATGCTCATGCATACACGATTTTCTCGAAAGACATGTAAAAGTTTTTTGTGCACGGTTTTGAAGTTAAGAAGAATAAAAATCTGACTGTAATGTACCGGTTAAGTGTGGGACGGAGACTTGTGTTCTGCTCTTAATTTCCAGTGCCTTGTAGTGCACTTCTGTTACGCATGTTCCCTTATAAGGCCCACTTTCTGACAGATAAAAAGTAATGTTCTCCATTGTCACTATATTCTAAAAATTCATGCATAGCATGTGCATCACTGCATTTTTATATGTTCTTACTGAGCTCTAGGCTCATAGTTGAACTTTCTGATGTAGGTACGGATCCCGTAGATGAGGGCTTTGTGCCTCAGTCCGGCGAATAGGTGGCTGGTGGCTTGAGCTTTCGGAGGTGGTTGTGGCAGCCAGACATGTTTCTGACCCGAGGGAGGGAAGTTTTCAAGTAAAGTTTATTGTTTGAAAACTCTGTTGGAGTTCTGTGTTTTTGTTTTAAAACGCTGTTGGGAATTCTGTTGGGATTTTTATAACGTATAGGTTTTGGTGTTTAAGTTTTTAAACCTCTATAATTAACAGTTGTATATATGTTTTGAAATATTCTGGAACTGCTTGAGTTCTTCCTTTCTAGGTTGTGCATGGATGGTTTCAAATTTTTGAGCTATCCATGCAGTTTGTTTTTCTTGAATCTCTGTCAAACATGTTTTACAACTTTGTTTTGAATCGGGTTTCTGAGGCTCTGAAACTTTTTATGTCTTCTGTTTTATGTCCCCTGTTTATACGTCTTCTTGTCAAAAGTTGTCAAAATTCTGCCTTTAAAACTACATCTTCCCATCACATCCACCGCTGCATTTAAAATCACATCCACTGCTGCCTTTAAAATCACTTCCACCGGTGAACAGTTCATTTCTGTCTGTAGTTCACTTCCACCAATGAACAGGTCATTTTTGTCAGTAGTTCACTTCCACCGGTGAACAGTTCATTTCTGTCTGTAATTCACTTCCACCGGTGAACAGTTCATTTCTGTCAGTTGTTCACTTCCACCGGTGAACAATTCATTTTTGTCTGTAGTTCACTTCTACCGGTGAATAGTTCATTCCTGCCCAGTTTATTTACATCTTCCGCATGACATCATCTGCTTTACTTCTACCGTTGTTTCTGTTGCTTCTATTTAATTCATATCTCCCGCTGTCACTGTTCATTTTTAGTTTATTCACATCTGCCGCTGTTTACTGTTCACTTTTGTTTTATTCACATCTGCCGTTGTTTACTGTTCACTTTTGTCTTATTCACATCCACCGCTAATCTATATCGCCCGCCCAGTTTACTTACATTTTTTGCTTCGTCTACTGCCTACGTCTTCTGTCCAGCTTATTCATGCCATCCACTGTAGCCCTTCTACAGTATGCCATTCTCCAGTTGTTTTCATTCTCTCTGTTATCCTATTTTATTCTGTTTCTCTATTTCAGCCGTCCATTTCTGTTTACTGTTTTTCCTAGTTTCCTTATGTCAATCACCCCTGTAATCCAGTTGTAAATTTACTGCATGTATCTTATCACGTTGTTTTTCTGCATGCCCATCGTCCATCCAACCTTTTATTTAAACGTTCCAAGTATTCTGATTTCTTCTGCCGTTCATTCTGTAGTCCGATTTTAACTGTTTTCTCGTTTTAGTTTCAAATCCAGAGAATGTTTTCCCTCTCTGTAGGGATTGTTTGGTTGTTGCTATGTTTTGCTTTGTGTCATGCATCGTGTGTCACGCATCATGGTTTTCTAAACTACGAAATTACGTGTTTTGCATCCTTGAGCGTAAGAATGAAATGAAAGATAAGAAAAGATTTGCAACGTGGTCGTGAGTATGACTTCCTCGACCTATTCGTGCTTGAAGTGCACAATAGGGTTTGTGCTTGAAGTGCACTCGTGCTTGAAGTGCACGATGAGGATTCTACGATCGATTGGGGGATTCTAATGTACGTAATGAGTCGTGAGTATGAATTTCTCGACCTCAACCTGTTCGTGCTTGAAGTGCACAATGGGGTTGGTGCTTGAAGTGCACCCGTGCTTGAAGTGCACAATGAGGTTCGTGCTTGAGTGAAGGAAGTGCACTCGTGCTTGAAGTGCACGATGAGGATTCTACGATCGATTGGAGGAGATTCGGTTGGCCGTCTTGGACTGTGTTGGGACGTGTGCCTCCGGTCTAGCTCCGTGGGTCAAGGCGTGGCCGTCCTGGACTGTGTGGGGGCGTGTGCCTACTTGATTCACCTGGAAGTGAAAGATAAAATGCAATTGAAACGAAAAAAAAAACAACAGAGTGTGCAGAGACTGCATGTTAGGGTTGAGTCAAACATTTAGTGTGTGTTGTGCATTATTTCCATACTTGCTAAGCGTTAGGCTTACCTTTTTGTGTGTTCTGTGGTGTAGGTGACGATTTGTATGCAGGTGAGGTAGACAAGACTACCGAGGATTAGGCTGCAGTCGGAGGAGTACGGAGTCCGCCGGTGCAGGCTATTGTCGGGGCGTTTTGACCACTGGATGTCTCGGGTAGTGGGAGGTGAATGTTTGACATGGATAGTATAATTTGTAAGTATTTTGGTACGGATAGTTAGTGTGTGGAAATGTTGTTTTGTGGGAGTTAGGAAACTTTATTAAGTTATGGTAAATTGTGTTCGTAAATATTTTCGTATGTATGTTACCGGGTTTACGAGTTGATTTGAAGATGGATAGGGAGTATAGTTGTTCGTGATGGAAGCGGTGTGTTTCCGGGATTTATTTCAGGTTTTGGGTATTTAAAGTTTTAGGCGTTATATTGCCCGTTTTGATTTTAAAGTAACTAACGTCGGGTTATGTTTGTGATTTTGTATTTCTCCGTTTTAAGTCGGTTTTCAAAAATAATTATGGGGTAGGAAGATTTATGCGTCGGGAAGGTATGGTTAAATTTTCAGGATTTTTGGAGATGTTTGGGATGTAGAAAAGTGTTAAAATGTGTAGGGAGGTGGAAAAAGGTTAAAAAGGGCATTTTAGGGTGTTTTCAGTGATGAAAAACCCGAGCCGGCCCGATCAATCGGGCCCGGGGCACGACCGGTCGCGGTCGGAAAGTTTCTGGGTGAAGAAAACTCGAGAAGGCCCGACCGATCGGGCATTTAACCACGATCGGTCGTGGAAGGTTGTGATGCGGCGCCCTGGTGCGCCCCAGCGCGCGCGCAGCGCGCAGCGCGCAGCCTGGGCGCGCCTGGCGCCCGGCGCGCGCCCAGCACCCCTTTAGGTGCAATTTTTCGTTTTTTTTTTATTCTCCCGATTTCTAACATGTTTTGACCCGACATTTTTCCAACGTATTTTAACGTATTTTAGACACGTGTTCCAAGAAAAATTGAGGGTTCGAAAAACCCGAACATCGAGCCGGGAATTTTAACAAAACCGAGCCGAATATTTCACGAAAATTAGTTTAAACGATGTTTTAAATACACGTTTGGTTTGCAAACGTAGCGCACCGAGCCGGGTCGGGTTTGGGGCGTTACACATTATGTGGATCTAGAGGAATTGTTGCATAAGTCCATCAAGATTGAAAGAAAATTGGAACACTAGGTAAACTCTAAGATTGGATCAATATCAAATTCTTCTTGGAAATCTAATTGGAAGGATGAGAAGTCAACTTCAAAACCAAAGGAAGTGCTTAAAGACAAGTCTACTACAACAAGTACTGTCTCTATGTAAGATAAAATAGAGACCTCTACATCAAGTAAGACTCGTGAAATTAAATGCTTTAGATGTCAAGGATTTAGTTATATTGCTTCTAATTGTCCAAATAAAAGAGCTATGATTATATTGGATAATAGTTATATAGTAAGTGTTAAGTGATGATGAAATACCACCATTGAAATAATGTGGCGATTTAGATGTGGAGGAATCCGTCAAAGGCTAGTTATTGGTCACGAGGAGAGCACTCAACATTCAATCTAAAGAAGATAGAGATAAGGTGCAAAGAGAGCACATTTTTCATACTAGATATTATGTGAACAACAAGATATGTAGTTTGATTATTAATAGTGCAAGTTGTACTAATGTTGTTAGCATTTCATTAGTAGAAACTTTGGGCTTGGAAACCGAGAAACATCAAAAGCTCTATAAGCTACAATGGTTGAATGATTGCAGAGAAGTGAAAGTGACTAAGCAATTAAAAGTTGCATTTTCAATTGGCAACTACAAAGATGAGATCTTTTGTGATGTGGTACCGATGCAAACAACACATATACTCTTGGGAAAACTTCGACAATTCGATAGAAAAGCCAAGATAATGGATTTAAGAATGAGTACTCTTTTGTTCAAGGCGAAAAAGTGGTAACGCTAACAACACTAAAACTTTGGGAGGCTAACGAGGATTAAGAAAAGATTGCAAAAGAATTCAAAAAGAGTAAGAACCCAATAAATGATGTGAAAAGTGTGATGTAAGCAAAACAACAAAAACTTGTACCTTTGAGCAAAGATTCTTACTTTTTATCTAACGACCTAACCACTTTCCATCCAAATATTTTGTATGATGCAGGAGATTCAAGGAAGGATTGAATGATATGAACCAAGGTGTGACTAATCTCAAAGACAAAGATCATGATCCATTAGAAGATAAAAGATGTCCAATGGACAAACCCCTACATGGTTTAGTCATGAAGATCCAAGAGAAATGGTCATCACAACACGAGCTGTAACACCCAGCATTTTCCCGTGTAATTATTTCCCCGAATAATTAAACGGGATTACTCTGATATTAATACAATGACTGTTTTTAATAAAATTGTCGATGTGATTAATAGAACGAAGGGGATTCGCGAGACCGAATCGACTTGACTAAATAATGTTTTAGTTAAAAACCAATGGAGGGGCAAATTGGAGAGAAATTAAGGTTGGTGGGAGATAGCCAGTGGATAACTGATACTTGGCAACTTGTTGAGGAAGCTAAGTTCTCCCTCCTACGTGAAATCTTCATTTCACTTCTCGGCTTCCTCTCTTTCTTCTCTCTATTCTTCTCTTCCAGGCGACTAAAACAAGTTCCACACTTTGTTTCTCCTGCACCCTTCAGTGAAGGTAATTTCCGTCGGTAGTTATATATATATATATATATATATATATATATATATATATATATATATATATATATATATATATATATATATATATATATATATATATATATATATATATATATATATATATATATATATATATATATATATATATATATATATATATATATATATATATATATATATATATATATATATATATATATATATATATATATATATATATATATATATATATATATATATATATATATATATATATATATATATATATATATATATATATATATATATATATATATATATATATATATATATATATATATATATATATATATATATATATATATATATATATATATATATATATATATATATATATATATATATATATATATATATATATATATATATATATATATATATATATATATATATATATATATATATATATATATATATATATATATATATATATATATATATATATATATATATATATATATATATATATATATATATATATATATATATATATATATATATATATATATATATATATATATATATATATATATATATATATATATATATATATATATATATATATATATATATATATATATATATATATATATATATATATATATATATATATATATATATATATATATATATATATATATATATATATATATATATATATATATATATATATATATATATATATATATATATATATATATATATATATATATATATATATATATATATATATATATATATATATATATATATATATATATATATATATATATATATATATATATATATATATATATATATATATATATATATATATATATATATATATATATATATATATATATATATATATATATATATATATATATATATATATATATATATATATATATATATATATATATATATATATATATATATATATATATATATATATATATATATATATATATATATGGTTCTTACTGAGTTTTAGACTCATAGGTGAACTCCCTGATGTAGGTACTATATATATATATATATATATATATATATATATATATATATATATATATATATATATATATATATATATATATATATATATATATATATATATATATATATATATATATATATATATATATATATATATATATATATATATATATATATATATATATATATATATATATATATATATATATATATATATATATATATATATATATATATATATATATATATATATATATATATATATATATATATATATATATATATATATATATATATATATATATATATATATATATATATATATATATATATATATATATATATATATATATATATATATATATATATATATATATATATATATATATATATATATATATATATATATATATATATATATATATATATATATATATATATATATATATATATATATATATATATATATATATATATATATATATATATATATATATATATGTTCTTACTGAGTTTTAGACTCATAGGTGAACTCCCTGATGTAGGTACTATATATATATATATATATATGTATATGTTCTTACTGAGTTTTAGACTCATAGGTGAACTCCCTGATGTAGGTACTGAACCCGAAAATGAGGACTTCGTGCCTCAGTCTGATGAATAGGTAGCTGGTGGATCAAGCTCATGGGGGTGTGGTTGCTGCAGCCAGACAAATTCTGTCCCAAGGTTTAAGTATTTAAAGTCAAGTCTATGTCTGTAAACCCTACTGGGACTCTGGTGTTTAGATTTAAAACTCTGCTAGGATTCTATGTTTTTTGTTTTAAAAACTCTGTAGGGAAAATTCTGTTGAATATTCTGCAAATATATGTTAGGTTCTGTACTGATCCTCAGATTTTAAAACAATGCACAGATTTTGATGTCTAAGTTTCAAAAACTACTGTATTTGACAGTTTAATTCATGTTCTGAATGTTCTGGAAATTATTGGGGATATTTTCTGTTAGTTTGTGCATGGATGATTCCTGGTTTTAGGACTATCCATGCAGTCTGTTTCTTTGAATCTGGCAATTGTAAAGTATGTCCTACAACCTTGTTTAGAATCGGGTATTGAAGGTCTACAACTTTCATGCCTCCTGGTTGTGCTGTATTTGACAGTTGGATTAAGTTCTGAAGTATTCTGAAATGGTTTGGAATATTTTCTGTATCCTTAAGTTTCTGTTATGCCTTCTGTTGTGCTCGAGAACCATGTTTTAAAGTGGTTTGAGAATCTGAGACTTTTGGGTCTTCTGTTTTATGCTCTCTGTCTGTTGGTTTTCCTGTCAAAAGTTGTAAATTCTGCCTTGAAACTACATCTACCGATGATACTGTTCATATTTTGTCTTATTCATATCCACCGCCAAACAGTGTTTCTGCCTTAGGCTTTCTTCTGCCGATTACGATTAATGTCTGTATCTTCTTGACGTCATCACTTATTCCGATGACGTCATCACTTATTCCGATGACGTCATCACTTATTCCGATGACGTCATCACTTATTCCGATGACGTCATCACTTATTCCGATGACGTCATCACTTATTCCGATGACGTCATCACTTATTCCGATGACGTCATCACTTATTCCGATGACGTCATCACTTATTCCGATGACGTCATCACTTATTCCGATGACGTCATCACTTATTCCGATGACGTCATCACTTATTCCGATGACGTCATCACTTATTCCGATGACGTCATCACTTATTCCGATGACGTCATCACTTATTCCGATGACGTCATCACTTATTCCGATGACGTCATCACTTATTCCGATGACGTCATCACTTATTCCGATGACGTCATCACTTATTCCGATGACGTCATCACTTATTCCGATGACGTCATCACTTATTCCGATGACGTCATCACTTATTCCGATGACGTCATCACTTATTCCGATGACGTCATCACTTATTCCGATGACGTCATCACTTATTCCGATGACGTCATCACTTATTCCGATGACGTCATCACTTATTCCGATGACGTCATCACTTATTCCGATGACGTCATCACTTATTCCGATGACGTCATCACTTATTCCGATGACGTCATCACTTATTCCGATGACGTCATCACTTATTCCGATGACGTCATCACTTATTCCGATGACGTCATCACTTATTCCGATGACGTCATCACTTATTCCGATGACGTCATCACTTATTCCGATGACGTCATCACTTATTCCGATGACGTCATCACTTATTCCGATGACGTCATCACTTATTCCGATGACGTCATCACTTATTCCGATGACGTCATCACTTATTCCGATGACGTCATCACTTATTCCGATGACGTCATCACTTATTCCGATGACGTCATCACTTATTCCGATGACGTCATCACTTATTCCGATGACGTCATCACTTATTCCGATGACGTCATCACTCCTGCCGATTTCATCTGATGCCTTCATCTTCCGATGACGTCATCACTTATTCCGATGACGTCATCACTCCTGCCGATTCCATCTGCTGCCTTCATCTTCCAATGACGTCATCACTTATTCCAATGACGTCATAACTCCTGCCGATTTCATCTGCTGCCTACATCTTTCGATGATGTTATCACCTATTCCGATGACGTCGTCATATCTGCCGATTCCATCTGCTGCCTTCATCTTTCGATGATGTCATCACTTATTCTGATGACGTCATCACTCCTGCCGATTTCATCTGATGCCTTCATCTTCCGATGATGTCATCACTTATTCCGATGACGTCATCACTTATTCCGATGACGTCATCACTTATTCTGATGACGTCATCACTATTTTTTTTTTTTTTTTTTTTTTTTTTTTTTTTTTTTTTTTTTTTTTTTTTTTTTTTTTTTTTTTTTTTTTTTTTTTTTTTTTTTTTTTTTTTTTTTTTTTTTTTTTTTTTTTTTTTTTTTTTTTTTTTTTTTTTTTTTTTCCTTTTGTTTTCATCACTTCCTGTTTTTCTTCTATCATCCATTTTGCGTTCCGATTCTATTTACTGTTTTCCCGTTTTGCTTCCAAATCCAAAGACTGTTTTCTCCTTCTGAAAACTTTTAAGGAGTTGTCTTAAAAGTCCGGTCTGTTATGTTCAAAAAAAAATGTGTATCCTGTTTTCTGTTAAATGCCTGGGGTGATGGCTGGGTTCTCGGATCCTGCTGATCGGGATCCGGGCTCGGGCCGTCACAGTCATGGTATCAGAGAGACAAGGTTTTAAAATCGATTCTGTGAAATGTCTGACTGCACAACCGCCACGTGAGATCGCTCCACCAACTGTAAGTGTTTGAAAATTTCTGTGAAAGGTTTTGTTTATTAAATTAGGTTATTCTGCTAATAGGTTTCCTTAGAAATGGTGAGAGGGCATCAGGAAGAGTCAAGCGAAAGCTCTCGTGCCATTGACCGATTAACCGAACTAGTGGTAGTACAGTCCCGCATGGTGGAACGTATGATGGCCAGAGAAGACAGCGGGAACAATAACAATAATAACCATGGAAATGCTTCACGTGACAACAGTGGAAATAGATTCCGGCGACTCCAGCCACCTTCATTTGATGGACTGTCTACAGACCCGACCCGTGCTGAAACCTAGATTCGAACAATGGAGAAGATGTTTAGTAATGCAGAAGTGGAAGACAACAAGAAAGTTAATTGTGCCACGTTCTATCTCATCGAAAGTGCTGGATTTTGGTGGGACACAGTGCAGTCGACTACAGTGGCATTAAGCTGGGGAGGATTAAAGAAAATCTTCTACGAGAAGTACTTTGACCGAGGAGTGGGGAAGGAAAAGTTGCTTGAGTTCTCTC
Source organism: Begonia masoniana (assembly GCA_022432975.1). Taxonomy (NCBI): domain Eukaryota; kingdom Viridiplantae; phylum Streptophyta; class Magnoliopsida; order Cucurbitales; family Begoniaceae; genus Begonia; species Begonia masoniana. Next base: position 22,801,310 of record CM039508.1, read on the forward strand.
GGCTGCGACAATATGGGTCAGTGGCGGAATATGTTCAAAAGTTCAAATCATTATCCCGCTATGCACCTCATTTGGTAGCCACTGACGAAAACAAGGTGCACCAATTTATTTAGGGTTTGAAACTAGACCTCTTACGAGGGATTTTGTACGGGGGATTTGATGAGGCACCGTACACAAATGTGGTTGCCAAGGCTTATCAACTGGAGGCTTTAGAGGTAAAGTACCAGAGACAGAGGGATTCCCCACGAGGAACTATTCAGAATATTCCTCAACAGCAACAACAATAACAAGGAGGTCATAATTTACAACCTCAACAGCAGCAGAACAGGGGCATCAAGAGGCCCAATGAAACCATCCTTTATCAAGACAAAGGAAAGAGACCAATGAGAGCTCCTCAACTTTCTGTATGCCCGCGGTGCCAGAAGCCTCACAGAGGGGAATGCAGACTTGCTACTGGCCAATGTTTCCGATGTGGCAAAGGAGGCCATCATGTTCGGGATTGCCCGATACCGGACACGAGACCAAACCTTGTCGTACCTAGGGTGTTTGCAATGATGGAGGATGTTGATGATGCTGATCAGCACACAGCAATTACAGGTACAATCTTGATATGTAATGTACCTGCTTATACCTTGTGGGACACGGGGGCCACGCATTCGTTTGTGGCCATGGACTTCGTAGTTAGACAGAAGTTTTGTAGTACGTCGTCAGATCAGCCCTACAGCATTATGCTACCGTCCGGAGAGTTTATGCACTCTGAGCAGGTTGTACGGGGTGATATAGTGTCAGTAGGAGACCAGAAGTTGTATGCTAGTCTTATCGTTATCGGTATGAAAGGATACGATGTGATTCTGGGGATGGACTAGCTATTTAGACATCACGCCACCATCAACTGTAGGTCCGGGCTTGTGTCGTTTAAACGCCCGAACAAGATAGAGTTCTCTTATCAGGCAGTACCAAAGGAACACCGTGTGCCGGTTATATCCACCTTGAAAGCTCAACAGTTGATGAGGTCAGAATGCGTCGGATTTCTTGCCCATGTAGTTGATGTTCAGAGGCAAGGTGAGGTGCAACTTCGAAATATTCCGGTAGTCCGAGACTTCCCTGAGGTTTTCCTAGATGACCTACCGGGATTGCCACCCGATCGTGAGATCGAGTTTGAAATCGATGTATATCCTGGTACTGAACCGGTATCGAAGAATCCGTATCGTATGGCGCCGATTGAGTTGAGGGAGTTGAAGGCTCAGCTGAAAGATTTGGTGGACAAGGGTTTTGTGCGCCCTAGTTTCTCTCCGTGGGCTGCTCCCGTCTTGTTCGTCAAAAAGAAAGATGGGTCCCTACGAACCGGTACTGATCCGGTATCCTGATACTGAACCGGTATCGAAGAATCCGTACCGTATGGCGCCGATTGAGTTGAGGGAGTTGAAGGCTCAGCTGAAAGATTTGGTGGACAAGGGTTTTGTGCGCCCTAGTTTCTCTCCGTGGGGTGCTCCCGTCTTGTTCGTCAAAAAGAAAGATGGGTCCCTACGTATGTGCATCGATTACCGTGAGCTGAACAAGTTAACTATCAAGAATAAGTACCCGTTGTCGAGGATCGATGATTTATTTGACCAGCTGCAAGGAGCTCGAGTATTCTCTAAGATTGACTTACGCTCCGGTTATTACCAGTTGAAGGTCAGGGCTGACGATATTCCAAAGACCGCCTTCAGGACCCGGTATGGGTATTACGAGTTCTTGGTGATGTCATTCGGGTTAACTAATGCTCCGACAGCATTTATAGACCTAATGAACAGGATATTCCAAGATGTCTTGGATAAATTTGTGATCGTTTTCATCGACGACATTCTGGTTTACTCCAGAAGTAAGGCTGAGCATGAGGAGCACTTGGCAATTGTGCTATCAACTCTGAGGCAGCACCAATTATTTGCCAAACTATCAAAATGTGAATTCTGGCTGAGTAGGATTAATTTCCTAGGCCACGTGGTGTCTGCTGAAGGAGTGTATGTGGACCCGGCCAAGATTGAGACTGTAAGAGACTGGCTAAGGCCGAGGAATGCAAGCGAGGTACGGAGCTTTATCGGACTAGCTGGTTATTACAGGAAATTCATCAAGGAATTTTCTGTGATAGCGAAGCCTATGACCAACTTGACGAGGAAGGAGATCAAGTTCAAGTGCTCTGAAGCATGTGAGGTGAGCTTTCAGACACTCAAACAAAAATTAACCACTGCTCCTCTATTAGTATTGCTGGTTGAAGACGGTAAATTCAGCGTATATTGTGATGCTTCCAAGATTGGATTGGGGTGTGTACTAATGCAAGAAGGGAAAGTTGCAGCATACGCATCCAGACAACTGAAAAACCACGAGCAAAACTACTCTACTCACGATCTTGAGTTAGCGGCAGTTGTGTTTGTGCTGAAAGTATAGAGACACCACTTATACGGACAATCATGCGAGGTGTTTTTGGATCACAAGAGTTTAAAATACATATTCACTCAAAAGGAGTTAAATATGAGACAAAGGAGGTGGTTAGAATTTGTAAAAGATTATGATGTTGAGATTAAATACCACCCAGGTAAAGCTAACGTAGTAGCCGATGCATTGAGCAGGATGTCAGAAACTATGCAACCAGCTATATCGGCCGTGTCGATGCCTTTGAGGACTGAGATACAGAAGTTCGATATGGAGATAGTTTCTGGGCTATCGGCTATACTAGCAGATTTAACACTACGGCCCACCGTCCTGGACCGAATTAAGGAAGCCCAGAGGACCAATTCAAAGGAGATGGCAGATATGGTGAGCAAGGTACCAATGGCTTCTTCCGAATTCAGCTATTCGAGAGATGGTATCCTTAAGTTCAGAGATAGATGGTATGTTCCAAAAGATGAAGAGTTACGAAAGAACATCTTGTCGGAAGCCCACTCATCTCCTTTCTTTGTGCATCTTGGAAGCACGAAGATGTATCAAGACTTGAAACTTCACTTCTGGTGGCCGAATATGAAGAATGAAGTGGCCAAGTATGTGGAGTCTTGCATGATATGTCAACAAGTCAAGGCTGAACATCAACGACCAGGTGGAACACTTCAGCCTCTCCCGATCCCCGAGTGGAAATGGGAGAACATCACAATGGACTTTGTTGTTGGCCTTCCAAGAACAGCTAAAGGCCACAATAGCATATGGGTCATAGTGGACAGATTGACAAAGTCGGCCCATTTTCTACCTGTGAAGACGACATTCTCTATGGACCAGTATGCAGAACTATACATTAGTGAGATTGTCAAGCTGCATGGGGTACCGGTGTCGATTGTATCTGATCGAGATCCTAGATTTACATCGAGGTTCTGGAAAAGTTTGTAGAACTCCCTGGGAACCAAGTTGGATTTCAGCATGGCGTTTCATCCACAAACTGATGGATAGTTTGAAAGAACAATTCAAACACTCGAGGATATACTAAGATCGTGCGTGCTGGAATTTCATGCTCCTTGGAGTAGATATTTGCCACTCGTGGAGCTTGCCTACAACAATAGCTATCAGGCTACGATTGGCATGGCTCCATATGAAGCTCTTTACGGCAGAAAATGTAGGTCCCCACTGTGTTGGGATGAAGTTGGTGAATCCAGGCTAATCGGCCCTGAGATATTACAGCAGATGTCCGAGGTGATAGCTGCCATCAAACAACGAATAAAGATTGCTCAGAGTCGACAGAAGAGTTATGCGGACCATAGAAGAATAGACTTAGAGTTCGCTGAGAGTGATGAAGTATTCCTGAAAGTGTCGCCTTTCAAGGGCGTAATGAGATTCGGTAAGAAAGGAAAGTTCAGCCTACGGTTCATTGGCCCTTTTCCCATCTTGAAGCGTGTAGGAAGCACGACATACAGGCTGCAGCTGCCAGCGTCTATGGATGGTGTTCACAATGTTTTCCATGTTTCGATGCTGAGGAAGTGTGTACGAGATACAACTCAGATCGTGGAGAATGTGGACTTTGATATTATGCCGACGCTGACATATGAAGAGAGGCCTATACATATATTAGATATGTCACTCAAGGTGTTGCGTAACAGGGTAGTCCCATTGGTGAAAGTTTTGTGGCGCAATCATAATGTGGAGGAAGCCACGTGGGAAAGACAAGAGGATGTTAGAGCTCAATATCCGGAGTTATTCGCTTAGGCAAATTTTGGGGACAAAATTTTGTTAAGGTGGGTGGAATGTAACACCCGGCATTTTCCCGTGTAATTATTTCCCCGAATCATTAAACGGGATTACTCCGATATTAATGCAATGACTGTTTTTAATAAAATTGTCAATGTGATTAATAGAACGAAGGGGATTCACGAGACCGAATCGACTAACTAAATAATGTTTTAGTTAAAAACCAATGGAGGAGCAAATTGGAGAGAAATTAAGGTTGGTGGGAGATAGCCAGTGGATAACTGACACTTGGCAACTTGTTGAAGAAGCTAAGTTCTCCATCCTACGTGAAATCTTCATTTCACTTCTCGGCTTCCTCTCTTTCTTCTCTCTATTCTTCTCTTCCAGGCGACTGAAACAAGTTCCACACTTTGTTTCTCCTGCACCCTTCAGTGAAGGTAATTTTCGTCGGTAGTTAACAAGTTTAACGACACTATTCATTGATTTTTTTGAGAAGTTTAGGGTTAATGACCGTATAATCACGTTTTAGGTTCACAAACTACTGAAACCGAGGCGATCAAGAGCATCAACCCCGCAGCAAACAGGTAAGTTCATATCCGTAGGTTGGCCCTTAGGGCCCTACATCTCGGAGGTACTAGGTTTTACATTCTGTTGGCTGGTTTCGGGTAGAAGGGTTAGAGTTAAGTTCTGTGGTTTCTGTTCAGGTTCCTGTTATTTTATCTTCTTGTTCTCTGCTGTATTAACTGTAAGCACTGTAAATGTCCATGCATACACCGTTTTTTTCTGAAAGTTCATGCAAAACTGTTTTCTGTACACGGTTTTGAAGTTAATATATATATATATATATATATATATATATATATATATATATATATATATATATATATATATATATATATATATATATATATATATATATATATATATATATATATATATATATATATATATATATATATATATATATATATATATATATATATATATATATATATATATATATATATATATATATATATATATATATATATATATATATATATATATATATATATATATATATATATATATATATATATATATATATATATATATATATATATATATATATATATATATATATATATATATATATATATATATATATATATATATATATATATATATATATATATATATATATATATATATATATATATATATATATATATATATATATATATATATATATATATATATATATATATATATATATATATATATATATATATATATATATATATATATATATATATATATATATATATATATATATATATATATATATATATATATATATATATATATATATATATATATATATATATATATATATATATATATATATATATATATATATATATATATATATATATATATATATATATATATATATATATATATATATATATATATATATATATATATATATATATATATATATATATATATATATATATATATATATATATATATATATATATATATATATATATATATATATATATATATATATATATATATATATATATATATATATATATATATATATATATATATATATATATATATATATATATATATATATATATATATATATATATATATATATATATATATATATATATATATATATATATATATATATATATATATATATATATATATATATATATATATATATATATATATATATATATATATATATATATATATATATATATATATATATATATATATATATATATATATATATATATATATATATATATATATATATATATATATATATCTGAGTTTTAGACTCATAGGTGAACTCCCTGATGTAGGTACTGAACCCAAAAATGAGGACTTCATGCCTCAGTCTGATGAATAGGTAGCTGGTGGATCGAGCTCATGGGGGTGTGGTTGCTGCAGCCTAGACAAATTCTGTCCCAAGGTTTAAGTATTTAAAGTCAAGTCTATGTCTGTAAACCCTACTGGGACTCTGGTGTTTAGATTTAAAACTCTGCTAGGATTCTATGTTTTTGTTTTAAAAACTCTGTAGGGAAAATTCTGTTGAATATTCTGCAAATATATGTTAGGTTCTGTACTGATCTACAGATTTTAAAATAATGCACAGATTTTGATGTCTAAGTTTCAAAAACTACTGTATTTGACAGTTTAATTCATGTTCTGAATGTTCTGGAAATTGTTGGGGATATTTTCTGTTAGTTTGTGCATGGATGATTCCTGGGTTTAGGACTATCCATGCAGTCTGTTTCTTTGAATCTGGCAATTGTAAAGTATGTCTTACAACCTTGTTTAGAATCGGGTATTGAAGGTCTACACTTTCAATCTCCTTGGTTGTTGCTGGATTTTGACAGTTGTATTAAGTTCTGAAGTATTCTGAAATGGTTTGGAATATTTTCTGTGATGACCCGAATGTGCAAGTATGTGTACGATGGCTGCACGAACCGGAACCCGGATGACGGTACGTCCGCGCGGGCGAGCCGGAAGGTGACAGGTCGTAAAAAGGGGGTCGTCAATCCCACGCGCTTGGAGAGTATGTGGCATGAAACCATCTGCCTACATCTTCCGATGACGTCATCACTTATTCCGATGACGTCATCACTCCTGCCGATTTCATCTGCTGCCTACATCTTCCGATGACGTCATCACTCCTGCCGATTTCATCTGCTGCCTACATCTTCCGATGACGTCATCACTTATTCCGATGACGTCATCACTTATTCCGATGACGTCATCACTCCTGCCGATTTCATCTGCTGCCTACATCTTCCGATGACGTCATCACTTATTCCGATGACGTCATCACTCCTGCCGATTTCATCTGCTGCCTACATCTTCCGATGACGTCATCACTCCTGCCGATTTCATCTGCTGCCTACATCTTCCGATGACGTCATCACTCCTGCCGATTTCATCTGCTGCCTACATCTTCCGATGACGTCATCACTCCTGCCGATTTCATCTGCTGCCTACATCTTCCGATGACGTCATCACTCCTGCCGATTTCATCTGCTGCCTACATCTTCCGATGACGTCATCACTTATTCCGATGACGTCATCACTTATTCCGATGACGTCATCACTCCTGCCGATTTCATCTGCTGCCTACATCTTCCGATGACGTCATCACTCCTGCCGATTTCATCTGCTGCCTACATCTTCCGATGACGTCATCACTCCTGCCGATTTCATCTGCTGCCTACATCTTCCGATGACGTCATCACTCCTGCCGATTTCATCTGCTGCCTACATCTTCCGATGACGTCATCACTCCTGCCGATTTCATCTGCTGCCTACATCTTCCGATGACGTCATCACTCCTGCCGATTTCATCTGCTGCCTACATCTTCCGATGACGTCATCACTCCTGCCGATTTCATCTGCTGCCTACATCTTCCGATGACGTCATCACTCCTGCCGATTTCATCTGCTGCCTACATCTTCCGATGACGTCATCACTTATTCCGATGACGTCATCACTCCTGCCGATTTCATCTGCTGCCTACATCTTCCGATGACGTCATCACTCCTGCCGATTTCATCTGCTGCCTACATCTTCCGATGACGTCATCACTCCTGCCGATTTCATCTGCTGCCTACATCTTCCGATGACGTCATCACTTATTCCGATGACGTCATCACTCCTGCCGATTTCATCTGCTGCCTACATCTTCCGATGACGTCATCACTCCTGCCGATTTCATCTGCTGCCTACATCTTCCGATGACGTCATCACTTATTCCGATGACGTCATCACTCCTGCCGATTTCATCTGCTGCCTACATCTTCCGATGACGTCATCACTTATTCCGATGACGTCATCACTTATTCCGATGACGTCATCACTTATTCCGATGACGTCATCACTCCTGCCGATTTCATCTGCTGCCTACATCTTCCGATGACGTCATCACTTATTCCGATGACGTCATCACTTATTCCGATGACGTCATCACTCCTGCCGATTTCATCTGCTGCCTACATCTTCCGATGACGTCATCACTCCTGCCGATTTCATCTGCTGCCTACATCTTCCGATGACGTCATCACTCCTGCCGATTTCATCTGCTGCCTACATCTTCCGATGACGTCATCACTCCTGCCGATTTCATCTGCTGCCTACATCTTCCGATGACGTCATCACTCCTGCCGATTTCATCTGCTGCCTACATCTTCCGATGACGTCATCACTCCTGCCGATTTCATCTGCTGCCTACATCTTCCGATGACGTCATCACTTATTCCGATGACGTCATCACTCCTGCCGATTTCATCTGCTGCCTACATCTTCCGATGACGTCATCACTCCTGCCGATTTCATCTGCTGCCTACATCTTCCGATGACGTCATCACTCCTGCCGATTTCATCTGCTGCCTACATCTTCCGATGACGTCATCACTCCTGCCGATTTCATCTGCTGCCTACATCTTCCGATGACGTCATCACTCCTGCCGATTTCATCTGCTGCCTACATCTTCCGATGACGTCATCACTTATTCCGATGACGTCATCACTCCTGCCGATTTCATCTGCTGCCTACATCTTCCGATGACGTCATCACTTATTCCGATGACGTCATCACTTATTCCGATGACGTCATCACTCCTGCCGATTTCATCTGCTGCCTACATCTTCCGATGACGTCATCACTTATTCCGATGACGTCATCACTTATTCCGATGACGTCATCACTCCTGCCGATTTCATCTGCTGCCTACATCTTCCGATGACGTCATCACTTATTCCGATGACGTCATCACTTATTCCGATGACGTCATCACTTATTCCGATGACGTCATCACTCCTGCCGATTTCATCTGCTGCCTACATCTTCCGATGACGTCATCACTCCTGCCGATTTCATCTGCTGCCTACATCTTCCGATGACGTCATCACTCCTGCCGATTTCATCTGCTGCCTACATCTTCCGATGACGTCATCACTCCTGCCGATTTCATCTGCTGCCTACATCTTCCGATGACGTCATCACTCCTGCCGATTTCATCTGCTGCCTACATCTTCCGATGACGTCATCACTCCTGCCGATTTCATCTGCTGCCTACATCTTCCGATGACGTCATCACTCCTGCCGATTTCATCTGCTGCCTACATCTTCCGATGACGTCATCACTTATTCCGATGACGTCATCACTCCTGCCGATTTCATCTGCTGCCTACATCTTCCGATGACGTCATCACTTATTCCGATGACGTCATCACTTATTCCGATGACGTCATCACTCCTGCCGATTTCATCTGCTGCCTACATCTTCCGATGACGTCATCACTTATTCCGATGACGTCATCACTTATTCCGATGACGTCATCACTTATTCCGATGACGTCATCACTTATTCCGATGACGTCATCACTTATTCCGATGACGTCATCACTTATTCCGATGACGTCATCACTTATTCCGATGACGTCATCACTTATTCCGATGACGTCATCACTTATTCCGATGACGTCATCACTTATTCCGATGACGTCATCACTCCTGCCGATTTCATCTGCTGCCTACATCTTCCGATGACGTCATCACTCCTGCCGATTTCATCTGCTGCCTACATCTTCCGATGACGTCATCACTCCTGCCGATTTCATCTGCTGCCTACATCTTCCGATGACGTCATCACTCCTGCCGATTTCATCTGCTGCCTACATCTTCCGATGACGTCATCACTCCTGCCGATTTCATCTGCTGCCTACATCTTCCGATGACGTCATCACTCCTGCCGATTTCATCTGCTGCCTACATCTTCCGATGACGTCATCACTCCTGCCGATTTCATCTGCTGCCTACATCTTCCGATGACGTCATCACTTATTCCGATGACGTCATCACTCCTGCCGATTTCATCTGCTGCCTTCATCTTCCGATGATGTCATCACTTATTCCGATGACATCATCACTTATTCCGATGATGTCATCACTTATTCTGATGACGTCATCACTCCTGCCGATTTCATCTGCTGCCTACATCTTCCGATGACGTCATCACTCCTGCCGATTTCATCTGCTGCCTACATCTTCCGATGACGTCATCACTCCTGCCGATTTCATCTGCTGCCTACATCTTCCGATGACGTCATCACTTATTCCGATGACGTCATAACTCCTGCCGATTTCATCTGCTGCCTACATCTTTCGATGACGTCATCACTTATTCCGATGACGTCATCACTCCTGCCGATTCCATCTGCTGCCTTCATCTTCCGATGACGTCATCACTTATTCCGATGACGTCATCACTCCTGCCGATTTCATCTGCTGCCTTCATCTTCCGATGACGTCATCACTTATTCCGATGACGTCATCACTCCTGCCGATTTCATCTGCTGCCTTCATCTTCCGATGACGTCATCACTTATTCCGATGACGTCATCACTCCTGCCGATTTCATCTGCTGCCTTCATCTTCCAATGACGTCATCACTTATTCCGATGACGTCATCACTCCTGCCGATTTCATCTGCTGCCTACATCTTCCGATGACGTCATCCACATCATCCGACCACGTCATCTGCCTAAATCTTCCGGTATTATTTCTACTTACATCCACCGATTTCACTCGATGTCTGCTTCTTCTGTCAACGCCTTCGGCCAATTTATTTACTTTTGTTTTCATCACTTCCTGCTTTTCTTCTATCATCCATTTTGCGTTCCGATTCTGTTTACTGTTTTCGGTTTTGCTTCCAAATCCAGAGACTGTTTTCTCCTTCTGAAAACTTTTAAGGAGTTGTCTTAAAAGTCCGGTCTGTTATGTTCAAAAAAAAATGTGTATCCTGTTTTCTGTTAAATGCCCGGGGTGATGGCTGGGTTCTCGGATCCTGCTGATCGGGATCCGGGCTCGGGCCGTCACACGAGCAATGACTAATAGTGATGCTAAGTGTTGATGAGGAAGCAATGGAGGAATGAATAACAAAGGAACAATAAGTTGCATACATGGAGTGCAAGGAGGCGCCACACACAACATGCTAGTGCGTGCATGTGATAATTTTTTCTTTAGTTCTTTATGAAAAACTAGATCATCTTCAAGTCAAAACTTGGAAGATCAATTTGATAGTTTTGGTTCTAACCACAAGTTCAGTTATGGGTCAAACTCCTTTTTTGATAACTTTGATTTATCGGTAATATTCAATTGGGGTCAAGTTTTTTATATTTGATCAAAGGTGTTCATAAGTTTGTATTATGCGTTGTTGAAGAATCTCAGATTTGATATACTTGTGGTTGTCATTAGCATATAGTTATGGAGTTGTGCACTAGTAGAGAGCTTTTCAATAGGATTATTGCCAAAGGAAGTTACTCATAGTGTGAATCCACGTCAATTTGCAGACAGATTGTGGATGTGGTTCATGCTTGTCATTTCATGGGGGTAATGCACAGAGACTTGAAACCAGAGAACTTCTTATTGGTGGAGAGTAAGGATGATAAATTTACTATCAAAGCTACAGGTTTCGGACTCTCTACCTTCATCGAGGAAGGTTGAATTTCCTTCGTGGGTCTTAAAATCTGACTTGTTTTGAGCTAACTCTGTAGATTATTACTCTTTCTCTTTTGCTATTTCGATTTCTTCTAGTCTCACGCGTTATGTTTTTAAAGTTCATTTAACAAATGTTTCGATTTGCTAACAGTGCATCGTTTTATGTTTGAATTGATGAAATTTTTATTTTCAGTGTTTGAATTGAAAAATATCTCATAATTCAGTGTTTGAATTGATCATTACCTTAATCTAGTTGGTTGGTTAAGCCTATTTGCCTAACCAATCTAAATCAACTTGCAAGCCCAAAATATTGGGCTCAACCCGAACAGTTTAGTTGGACGAGTCCAGCTAATTTAACTCCAAATTTTCTGACTCACTCCGTTACAGTACCCTTTTTCTCTCAAAATCTTTCTGGGAAAATTTCGCACAACAGTATGGTCAGTTTTTCAACATTTCTCTCTCCCATTTCGTTATTTGTGTTTTGCTTGGTCTTTCTGATGTATTTACGGTAACACTCGGGTGGTTGAATTTTTATTTGGAATTTCGATCTTCAATTTTTTATATAATGATTTTGGTTTAGGTCTCAACGTTCTAGAAAAAGTGATGTTTGGTGGAGCTGGACCTCTAAAATTTAGCATGAATTTTGATTCAGATTGTAGTCTTCACTACGAGATCCTACTTCGCTTGACATTTGAAAAAAAAAAAAAAGGGAATTGATTTTTTTATTGTCTGTTTCTGCGAGAGACGTTGCTGATCAGTTCTTCCGGTGTATTTCTTACACATTCTTTATGTGCATTTTAAATGTACTCAAAGTATATGCATCTTTGTTAAAATCAGTGAAATTTGAAGAAGAGGCTATGTTTTCTGTTATAAAAGTAAACTGAATACGCCCTTGGATTAACAGTTCAAATGGAATGTGTTAACTATTCAAATCTTGAATAATCAGTTAAAATTATTAGATAGCAATGGTAATTAAGGTCTCGGAGATGGGATTGTTGTTTTTTTATAGGACTAATGAAGCTTAAATCCAACCTGCCGAAGTATAGTCCGTCCTTCTGGTTTTATTCAATCTGTTATTCTTTGTGGTGGCAAATGCAGGAGTCCTGCCCTTCTGTAAAAAGCATTCTTCTTTTGGATTCTGAAGGAAAACGTGTAGCTGTTAAATATTATTCAGATGACTGGGGAACAAATAGTGCAAAAGAAGCTTTTGAGAAATCTGTATTTACGAAAAGCCAAAAGACTAATGCTCGGACGGAAGGTGATAGCTTTTGAATTTGGCAATGTAATATTTGAATTGGTTCTATTGTTATCTATGCTTGGCGAATCTAATCCCTCTGCATGACTTCTAACTTGCCTCTTCTTCTTCTTCTTCTTCTTCAGCGGAGATAGGATTATTTGAGAACCATATTGTTGTTTACAAATTTGTTCAGGATCTTCATTTTTTTGTTGCTGGAGGTGAAGATGAAAATGAGATCATTTTAGCAACAGTTCTTCAAGGATTTTTTGATGCTGTTGGCCTTCTACTTAGGTATAAACCCTAACTTTTGTTGCGGAATGACCCCTGTATAATTAATCCTCACATTTATCAATATTTAACCTTTTGAGATACTTCAATGATTTATTTTGCTTCCGTTTTAGGGGCAATGTGGACAAGAGAGAAGCACTTGAGAATCTAGACCTCATTTTGTTGTGTCTTGATGAAATTGTTGATGGAGGGTATGTTTACAAGCTTTGTGCATGCCTAATGTTCCATAATTCCTGCACTTTTCTAGTTGTGAATTTTTTTTGCTAGTTATTGTTTGATCATTGGCTCTATTGCGACACAAACAAAAGTTAGAGAAATATGAAAAATGAGATTTAATGAATCGATATGGAGGTTGATGACAGTTTTGTATGTCACAACGAAACAATGATTATATGGTGGAAATCATATTTTACGAAATGTCTGTTAATGAGAAACAAGGTTGGGTGACTTTAAGAATTGTATTTTTAAGCAGTTGTATTGCTGAGTGGGACTGGCGCCACATGATTTTATTAGTAATATCGATATTATCTTGATACTACAGGGAGTATATGAAGTTTACTTGAAATTTCTGTGTTAGTGCATCTTATCATCACCAGAGTTATTTTGAGGAAGCTTGTGGAATGTGTGTGTGTGTGTTTACGTACATATGTGGCTAGTAGGAATACACATAAAGTAGATTGTAATATAACATGATATTATATGTGGATGATAAGATTATATAGACCCTGTATTGCTATATGTGATTATGTGAATGAAGGAATAAGGGGAATAGTCCATAGAATGAAAATTTCAACTAGCTAGTCCTAATTATTCTGTCTTATGCAGCATCATTCTTGAGACTGATGCAAATGTCATTGTGGGCAAGGTTTCAAGTCATAACATTGATTCAGGAGCTCCTTTGTCTGAGCAGGTATTCTATGTCTTGAGCTTTTTCCTGCACCCGTCTCCAGATAATCCTCTTTTTCTTTTGTTTCTTCGGCAGAACATGTTGGTAAAAGATAATATTTTTCCTGTTGCAGACTTTAAGTCAAGCATTTGCTACTGCTCGCGAACATTTTGCAAGATCGCTGCTGAAGTAATGGCCTGTTTATAGGAAGGACTTAAAGAGAATTAGCTTTTTGATGGTCAAGTAACTACCCATTTAGTGTGCTAGTTTTCTTGTGCATCAAAATCTTGATTGACAATTCTCCCATTAGGCTACTATAGAAATTCCTTTGTGTGAGTGAGAATTGAGCTTTAATTTATTTTTGACTGAGATGGTTGTTAAATGCTCACGACACTTGGTCCTTCCATTTGTTAAGGAGAAATATGTTATTGGAATAGACAAATCTGAACAAGGATCTGTAATTTGGGACAAAATAATAGTTTAACAGATTCCTTTTCGGTGATTTCTCTTGTGAAACAAGAAGTCTCGTCTTTCTACATTTTATTCTTTCAATTGAACTTCCTAGCCTTCCAATCACTTTTATGTTACAAACTCCCTCAGATTTAATATAAAACTAAATGAAAATATAAAATAAACGTTCGAGAGATCTGCTAGCTCTTTTATTAGATTGTTTTCCTAAAAGTTGATCCCTACCCAATACTACAACATTATCTTTAAATAAAAACAATTAGAGAATACTAAATGATGTGAACTTCAGATATTAGGAGATCTAAGACCCTTCAACAAGTGGAACAAATTCAAATGAACGCTTTTTTTTATACAAGAAGAAAGTAAAGACCTAGACCTCAATCAAAGAATCCAATGGAACCTTAATTATCAAAACAGGATCTTGACCCAGACCAAACACATTGGTAAGAACCAAATCTATCAAGCAAGATTCTTCATGCGTGACTTGAAGAAGATCGAGATTCTTCGCAAATAACCAATGAGAAATTCTCTCTAAAAAAAATTCAAATTCAATTCAATCTTGTCATATAAATTGAGGAGTGTTTGATCTTTAAATAGGCTACACATTTAATTAAAAAATAAAGGGTAAAGTGCAATTTGGCCCCTACAATTAGGTGAAATGGGCAATTTACACCGTAAACTTGGATAATGGGCAATTTTGCCCCTACAACTAGGATAAAGTGCAATTTGACCCCTACTGTCATTTTTTCCGTAAAAAACCATGTTTTTGTCATGTGATCAACTTTTCTTCCCGAGATGCCCTTGCATGGAATCAGAACCGGACCGGACTAGTTAAATTAATTCCACTAGGGTTTTTTTCTTTAAACCCTCCTAAAATCCTGTCTTTCTCCTCTTCGAAAGACAGGATTTCCTCTCATTTCCGAGTGCCAAAACGCAGACCCCCCCCCCCCCCCCCCGCCTCGCTCGCTCTCTCTCCCGAGACCCCCGCCTCCTAAAATCCTGTCTTTCTCCTCTCTTCGCGTTCGCCGCGCTCTCTCGCTCCCTCGCTCTCTCTCCTTAGACCCCCGCCTCGCTCGCGCTCGACTATCTTTCTCATCTTTTCCTCGGCGATTTTCTGCTCATCTCCAAATCTTTGCCTGTTTTTTTTTTCCTTCGAATCAACATCTCTTCTCTTCCCGCTAAACTCCAAATGACATCTACATCCCGCAGCAAGCTAGTTGATCGCAAGAGAAGGTCAAAAAATCCTACTCCAGTGAATGAAATTGAGGAACCAACAACTTGGCCATATTCTTTCTTCAAGAATGCTGTCTCTTTGAAAAGGTATGAAGACGAATTTAAATTCAAGCTCTTGATTCTGAGTAGAAAAGTAGAATTCGATGATTTAAGTAGCTTAAATTTGGTTCAGCCTTTGAAGAATTTTGGGTTATTTGATCTGTTTGACTGTGATGGCCCATATTATGAGAAACCAGTGAGAATGTTCTATGCCAATTTTGAACATTGTCAAAGGCCATTTAAAATTGTTAGCTATGTGTATGGCAAACACATAGAAATTTTCTCATGTATTATAAACACAATTTTAAACTGTGAATTTAACAATGAGGCTAAAAGGTATTATGAGGCAGCTAAAGATCCAGAATTTGTGAGCACCAGTGAAGGTACTGCCTTTTTAAGGATGATTGTTAAGGACCCTCGTCGATACCTTCCAACGAAACAGAAGGCAAAGGACTTAAACGTGCATGCTAGGCTCCTCACCATATGATCACATACAATCTCTTACCAAGAGATGGACATAGAGATAACATAAGTGGTATGGATCGCTATGTTTTATATAAAATCTTTCGACAAGAATCATTTAATGTGGGATATTTGATTGTGAAACGGATGTTGCAAGTCTGCAGCAACGCAGCAAAGTCCCTACCATTTAATCTTCTTTTATTGAAGATTTTTAAGGAGAATGGAGTCCAAATTCCAAGGACCAAAATCCCATTACCTCTGAAGAAAACCGACACATACACCACATCCACTCTAGCTCGGATGGGGTTTGGGCTCAATGCTGAAGGTAAGTGGATTTTTAAGGGAAACCAAGTTGGAGCACTTGAAGCTGGACCATCCCACATGGAAGTTGATGAAGGTGATGAAGGTGGTCACGAGCCTGAACACACTACGGAACCCCCCTCCACTGCATCTAGAGGCAATTTTTCTAACTTTGAGGAACAGTTCAACTTTTTGGCGGCAAATGTTGCTAGCATCGACATCGCTTTTGACTCCTTTCAGAACATGATTTTCGATCGCTTTGATCGGTTGAAAGCGAAGACAGAGGATCTCCGTCAAGATATCATTGAGGTTCACATGCATCTTGATTATATTCAAGATTATTGGTACGGGTTCAGAGGTGCTCCAGCCTCTTCTCCAGCCATTCCTCCAGTAGATCCTCTAGTAGATCCTCCAGTCGAGCCTTTCGATGATTCCTGTTACTCTCCATCATAATGATATTTTTGTCTGTGTGATTCTCTTAGTTTGCTAGTATCTTAATTTTGTTGTATATGTTATATTTTTGTTGTATTAGTTTGGTGTTGGTAATAGTAGGATATTGTTATATAATTTTTCAGTTGATATTGGAAATGCTATCTTATTTGTGTTGAATGGCTTATGGTACGATTTAGTGTGTTATTTTAGTTGACTGTTAAATATTTATTGTTTTTAGAAAATTTGAGCAAATATATGAAATTTATCAACTGTGTAATAGTTAAAAGGAAAAAAAAAAATCAGTTCGGAGTGCTTCAAGTGTCGACCCCAAAATGCAAGTGTCGACCGAACTTGTGAAGAAACGGAGATAGAGAAGAATCAAAGCAAATCAAGTGTCGACACTTGATTTCAAGTGTCGACCGATCTTGTGAAGAAATGGAGACAGAAGAATCGAATATGAAGAAGAATCCAAGCGCAAACATAAGCAAATCAAGTGTCGACCCTAAAATGCAAGTGTCGACCGAACTTGTGAAGAAATGGAGACAGAGAAGAATCGAAGCAAATCAAGTGTCGACAATTGAATTCAAGTGTCGACCGATCTTGTGAAAAAATGGAGACAGAAGAATCGAATATGAAGAAGAATCCAAGTGCAAACATAATAAAAATATTTGTACTAAATCCAAACTTCCTACTTTTCAAACCAACCCAAAAGACTTCTATCAATATAAATCTCCATTCATTTCTACAAAATATTTCCACAAAATATTTGTACATCATATCCATATCCATACATTTTTCCATAATAAATATCATATCCATGTCTATAATTCATAACCATAATAAAAATCACAAGTAAATATTCTCAAAGGCAATCAAGTTCATATCAGCATTACAAGATCAGTCTCTGTGAATGCCTGGCTGCACTGAAGACTCCTACATGATGTAAACAATTGATTGTTAACAATAATGAAGTATGATGGAACAAATTGGAAAAGAGAAAACACAATACTAACTTGGGTTCCGATGCAAGCTGCAGAAAACCCGAACAAAGTTGATCTTCCTTGTGATGTTGATGCACTGGCTTCCATGGTAGAATCAATAGTTACTCCTTTGCACGTTCTAGCATTATGGTTCAGAACCCGACATTTACTACACTTGATAACCTTACGCATCTTGCCCAATTTACTCTGACCTTGAGGTTCATTAACATCCCTCGTTCTCTTCTTTTTCAGCCTCCCAGGTGGTCTCTTCACAATCGGTGGCTGAATTTCACCCATAGCTGAAGGTGGCCACATGTCTACGCCATTCATTGGATGTACGAACTGGGAATATACCGTCAAATATGTCTGTTGATGGTAGCAACGATCAACGTACGATTCAATGTCACTTCTTGTGAATGATATGCATGGTACAGCATGAACACATGGTATGCCTGCGAGCTGCCACCGGTTACAACTGCAAGTAGCGTTGGCTAAGTCAACGACAAATTGTTGATGGGCATCATTAACTTGAAATCTTTCACCTCCACCTCCGGTTGCACACTAATTTTTAGCTCCATCTCGTAGTTTGACCAATTTCTTTCGTATCTGAGGGCATAGTAGTCTGTTTTGTTGCTCCATTTGTTCATACCTCTTACAAATTCTTGCCATTATTGTCGTTCTTATCATTTCTATCATGGTCACAATCGGCTTATCACGTGCTGGTAAGATGAAGGCGTTGAATGACTCGCTCGGATTGTTCAACGTCAGCTCACACTTCGATCTGTGACTGAAAGCATGTCTGTACCAGTGCTTCGCATCATACTCTGCAAGATATCTATATGTTGCTTCATCGAAGCCTCATAGCCTCTACATTTCTTTCACAAACATTTCACGTGTTGTCGCAAGTTGAAGGATTCCACATAATGTCTTTGTAGAGTTTTCTGCGAAACTTCTTCTTGAAGTTTGCGTACATATGACATACGCAAAATCGAACCTATGCATCTGCTACATGTTTTCGAAGTACTACTTCCAAACCCTGCATCAAATATATGTCATATGTTAGTAGGTGAAAGCATATAAATTTTGACAATGATCACATATACTGACTTTTTGTTGATCGGAGATGAATGTCTAGCCTTCACCACGATCAGATCCAATATCCGTCAACAACAACCTGAGAAACCATTTCCAAGACTTCTTCGACTCAACATCGACAACAGCCACTGCAACAGGATATATTCCGTCATTTGCATCTATATCGATAGCGGTTAGAAGTTTACCAGGACATGCCCTTTCAAGTGACACCCGTCCAAACTTATTACCGGTCGACATCCGGCTAAAAGGCCTCTCTTAAATGCATCTAAATACATGTAAAGTCGCTTAAATATGGGCTCTGTTTGACCATCAACCCTGTCAACATTAATAAAGAAAGTGCTACCAGGATTGGATCTCAGAACTTCTTCCACATAAGACCCCAACTGTTTATATTGCACAGTTGAATCCACATTTACAGCCCTCCTCCTTGCCCTGATTGCTAGGCTAGGGCTGATGGTGACATTAAAGTCTCGCCTAACTGTGTCAATGATAGATGATATTTCCCACCGAGGTTGGCTTCTAAATTGATGCAAATAACGTTTTGCCACCCACTTAGCTGTTGCATGTCGACTCTCCATTGTGCGAGCACAGTCATGAACATCATTCAACCTCTTCACTTGGAAAGACTCTTCATTTGTCATAGTTCGCAATCCGTTTTTTATTCCTAATGGAGGCTCCACGTAATACAGAGTCTTCCATACTCCAGCTCCGACATTTACCATCATGTCGACAACCTCAAAAAATGACATCTTATCCACATCAATATTTGTCACTAGTGCATCATCTCCACCAACGTACTGTAAATTATTCTTCTTGACGAACTTCCCTCTATAGTGAAAGTCAATTGAAAATGTGTCCATCTTCTTCCCTGCAAGGTTACATGAATTTCATTCGATTAAGCCAGTTTTGGTATTTAAATTCTAAACAACTTCATACACATTTACACTTTTAAACAAATAGCATTCCAAATGAAAAGTCTAGAAAATTCGTTCAGAATAACAGCAGAAAATTCACCACCAAAATCATTGGCAAGATCAACGTAAACTTTAGTGGCAACGAAGTTCAGAAATAACAACTATTGGTTCAGATTTCATACTCCAAAAAAACAAAGAACTTCGGCAATTACAGTAAGCGTGAGAAATGTTTACCTTACCGTCGTCAGTAAGCGTGAGAAATTTTAATTTTCGTTAGTCTGGCGACTGGCAAGAGAGAGTTGAGAGAGAGCGAGCGAGAGGGAGCGTGGTGAACGCGAAGAGAGGAGAAAGACAGGATTTCAGGAGGCGGGGGTCTCAGGAGAGAGAGCGAGCGAGGCGAGGGGTCTGCGTTTTGGAACTCGAAAATGAAAGGGAAATCCTGTCTTTCGAAGAGGAGAAAGACAGGATTTCAGGAGGGTTTAAAGAAAAAAACCATAGTGGAATTAATCGAACCGGATCCGGTCTGGTTCTGATTCCATGTAGGGGCATCTCGGGAAGAAAAGTTGATCACGTGACAAAAACGTGGTTTTTTAACGAAAAAAATAACGGTAGGGGCTAAATTGCACTTTACCCTGGTTGTAGGGGCTAAATTATCCATTATCTAATTTTACGGTGTAAATTGCTCATTTCACCTAGTTGTAGGGGCCAAATTGCACTTTACCCAAAAATAAATACTAAAAAAAGAAATAAACGATGAAAAATAACTAAGAAAATCGTATTATGTGTGATCCTCTTGATGATCAGAAGTCATCTCATGTTAATACTTCGTTTGAACATGATTTGATGTATTTGGGTAGATTCGACTGAATAAGATCTCTCCTACTTGATTTGCATGCAATACATGTGCATGTGCATGCACATGTGATTTTTTAATCTTTGTATAAGCATGTGCTTGATGCATTTTCTTTGTAATCCTTGCATGTGCATGTGTGTAATACCCGGCTGTACGGAATATAAATATTTTAATGTAAATGACATTTTTGGTTAATATGTCAAATCAAGTCTATTTTGCAAAAAGAAAGCGTTATTACGATCCTAATAATTAATAAAGATTTTAATAAAATTTCGAGAATTTTAGGAGTTTAACGCTAATTTTACGAGAATTACGTTTATCGTAATATAAAAGATATTTTTGTAAAAATAGTAAACGAGGTCCGAATTACGAACGAACAGTTTTAATTGAACCCTAGTAATGAGTTGAAGTTATTGGTGAAATAAGAGAGTTAGGAGAAACCGAATCGTCGGGTAATTAACGAAACAAAGAACGAAACAAATAGAAAATCAAAGAAAAGGTGAAACGGTAATTTACAAAGTCAATTTTTATTACATTTCACTCTTTTCTCCCTCACTTTCTCTCTGCTTCTCACGAAAACGCCAGAACACCCCTCCCCTGCGATTTCTCCCTTCTCCTGGCGCCGATCCCTCCTCATCGCCGACGATTTCTCTCCGATTAACCTCCGGTTCTTCGTGTTTTCTTCTCCATTCACGATTCTAAGTAAGTCTCTAACGTTTCCCAGCTTTAGTTCTTAGTTTTGCGGAGTTAAAAATGATTAGGGTTTCGTTTAGGGTTTGTGAAAAACATGATTTAGGGTTTGAAATTTATAGGTTTATCGTAGTTGTGAATATAATGAACGTATTGAGTGTTGTTAGACGAAAGTTAATCGATTTAGGACGAATATTAGAGATTGAAGAATTTTCGAGTTTTGGGGAAAGCTTGTTAATGGTAGTTCTGAGATATCGAGCGTTAATTGTTTGTTAAATGCCTCGATTAGTTAGGTTAGAACGTTAGGAATTTCTTTAGTTAAGAATTTCGTTAAAATTGAACGTTAATGATTCGAATTCGTATTGACGACAAATTGTGAATTTGCCTTAGGTAAACAATGCTCGTGGATAGAGCTTGAAGTTCAACGCGCACGAGGTAAGTTCTTGTGACTTACTCTGGCCGATAGGCCTACACCGTACGTCGAAGTCATCTCGAGGAGTTTTGGTGACGTGTTTGTTTAAATTGCTTTGGTTGAGTAGTTTAGGTTCAGTTGTTCTATAGGTTGTTTGCTATAGTGTTTTGATGGTATGCTTCTTATGTATGTTTATGTTTATATTGAACTGTTCATGCATCATGGTTTTAAAAATGTTATGAAAATGAATTTATGCACGGATTTCATGAAAAGAATATGCATGTAAAGGCAATTAAAGTATCACAGTAAACAACCATGACATGGGGTTATCAGGGATGAGGTTTAGACCTAACGTTCCGTGGTGAGCGGGTTTTCCTCCCTTCAGATGGTGTGGGCTGTCTAACCGCTGGACGTACCCTATCCATCTGTCGGCGTTTCCGATAACCATAGACTGACACGTACTGATATATGAAATGACATGGACGATTTTCAT
This sequence comes from Begonia masoniana, assembly GCA_022432975.1. Taxonomy (NCBI): domain Eukaryota; kingdom Viridiplantae; phylum Streptophyta; class Magnoliopsida; order Cucurbitales; family Begoniaceae; genus Begonia; species Begonia masoniana. The sequence goes on from CM039508.1 coordinate 22,823,776, forward strand.
AGCATTGAGCATACATGATCATACATTAGCATTTACGTAGAGCTTGCTGAGATTTTTATCTCATAGATGTCTTTATGGTGTAGGTGACATAGATCCAGGTGAGGAGGATTTCCCTCTACCAGATGATCGTACAGATTGAAGAAGAATGCCCGTGGTATCATGCTGGGCAGTCGACGCGTGTTTGACCCGTGGGGAATTATGTAAAGGTATTTTGGGCACACGGTAGTTAGATCGTAGGAAAATTGTATAGTTGAACATATTAGGATGCTTGGATCTGATTAGTTGATAGGTTACGTTTTGATGTTTTTAAACGCTTTGGTAAATTGAATTTATAAAACGTTTTGTTAAGATTTTTATCAAGATTTTTATGAACTGCTTGGTGGTTTTAGCAGGAGGAAATGTTTAGTTTTTAAATGGAACTACGCAGTTCGTTTTCATGAAAATGTACTTGGTTTTAATTGCGTTTTGAGTCGCTTAGTTCGGGTGATCGGTGAAGTGTGAATTGGGTGAGGTTTGAGTGATTGTATATTACGTGTTTATGGAGTAGAGTATGTTGAAGTTTTAATGTAGGTTATGTGTATATGAATGCAAGGAAAAGGGAAAGAAAGAAGGAAAGGGGAAGGAAAAGGAAAGGGAGAGGGAGGCATTCCCTGGAATCCAATTCCAGGGAGGGTGGCGATTGATCGCCCAAAGGTGAGGATCGATCGCCCAAAGGTCGCCACTCTCTGGAAAAATTTCAGAGAGTGTGGCGATCGATTGCCCAAAAAGGGGCGATCGATCGCCTGACCATCGATCGCGAGGCGATCGATGGTCACAAGGAGGGGCGATTGTTCGCCCCTCCAATATTTGGTACCGGCGATCGATCGCCGGTTTTGAGCGATCGATCGCCCCTGCCAATTTCGGGACAAATGTCCCTCCTGTCCCCGCTTTAATTTTAATTGTTTAAAATGATTTTTATTGTTTTATTTTAATTGTTTATAAATTGTTTTAAGTATTATTTAAATAGTTTAACAACTTAGATTCAATTGATTTTCCAAACAATGTTAACTATTTCGATTTTAGTTTAAGTTCCGCTTAAATTGTAAATTCAAACGAAAAATTTATACGGAAAAGTAGGATACGGGTAAGGGTCGCTACAATGTGCATATGCGTCGCACCCTCTTTTTTAGTTATTACGTGAGCATGTGCACCGTACCCTCTCCAAATCTTCACGTATCTTCGGCCTTCCTTTGCTTCAATTTAATTCTCTTCAATCCTCAATATATTCAATAGTTTTGGATCAAGTTGTCGCGACTCCCCTATGTTATGAGTCAAGCCATAACTGAGCTCCTGCAAGACTTAAGAGGATCGTTAGCAACTCAGGTGCTCGGCCAAACCGAGTGACCTCAAAAACAGAGAACTAAACGGGCAAAAATAAAGTAAGAATCAAAGTGTTTTAGTGAGATTAGTGTCGTGTGAGTGAAGTGTGTGTAAGATGAATTGGCGTGGTCCAGTTGATTCAACAGAGGCTTGCACAACCTCAAGTCAGCCGAGCAACTAAAAGCTTAGCGCCGGCGAAACGTTTTCCAGAGAAAGACGTCGACTTGAGGAACCGGTTTCTGTCCACCTCCTTCCGATTTCCAGCCCTCAATAGGGAGGAGAGGAGGGTGGTGCTAGAGTTCAACAACAACCTTGGGTTGTTGAACTAGGAGGCTGTCTCCTGTTCGGCAAAGCCGAATCTCACCTGACGGCGAAATGCCTTCTCTGTTTCTCTCTTAGGGAAACAGTCTACTTGTTCTCATTACCTGAACCAAAAATTACAGACACCAATTGCAATTATTTATATCATCCTAGTGGCTGGAGAAACATTTGAAAATGGCCGAGAACCATTGAAGGCGCGGGAAAAAAAGCAGAGCAGCCGAGATTCCTCTGTCGCTAGGGCTTCGAGGGTAGCCTTGTTTTTGTCAGCTTGTCGGTTTCCTTACACGTCATTTTCTCTGACACGGATGCAGTGGTGATTCGGCCCCAAAACGGAAATGGTCCCCTCCATCTATGAGTGCAAACGCCGAATGTCGCCTATGGTTTTTGATTCACAGTGTTAAGGCTTCATTCGGTTCTCTTCAATAGCAGCAGCGACTCGGTTCTCTTCAAGCAACAGCAAGCGATCCGGTTCTTCTTCAATGCACAACAATTGGTTTTTCTTTATTAACCCACTCCTTTGGTTTTCAAGCCATTTAAAACCAAACCAAGCCACATCTATCCTACCAAGCATCTAGCCCTAAATGCCTGCATGCTTATATAAAAACTTAACAAAAAGGCCAATGTTTGCCCAATAAGTTTTAAAATAAAAATACATAGAAATCAATGCTCGGGAAGACAAATTCCCATATGAGCTTCGGGTTCTCCAAGCCTCGTCTCCCAAGCAATGGCGTGCTTCAGTTGCTCCTCATTTTGAGCTTTCATCTCCCACTTTACATTGATGAGTATGCCTTCCAACTCGGTGTAAGAAATGTCACCTGTAAAGGAGTAAAGTGTGTAAGTACATAGGTTAGATAAAACATGTGATTGTACCTGTGATCGTGTGATGGGCCTATGGGGCACAACACCCTCTCTCTTGGATCTCTAAAATCAATCATTGCAAAGCCCCACGCATCTTCTTAGCTTTGGATCGCGTTATTAGGCCGCCAATGTCCTCAATTGGATCCTTGGGCTTGGGCTTGGTCGCTCCTTGGATCACATCATTCCCTCCCTCTTCAAAAAGATTCGTCCTTGAATCTCCTGCATCATATAAATATAAGTCAATAATATTAAAAGATGCACTAACATTACCATATTCACTAGATATATCGATCTTGGGGTCATTGTCTCTCTCCTAGATTAGTTTCTCCTCTACCTTCAGTCAAAATTTATGGTAAGAGACCTTGGATCCCTTTCTTACTTCCTTGGGATTTTGGTCACTCATACAACTATAGGTATGAGCTTCTCTCAATTCCAGTACATATCTGAGTTGCTTCACAGAACTAACATGAGTTCTTGCAAACCGGTTCCCACCCCCATGGTTTCGGGACCCATCCTCTCCAAACACTCAAGTACTCTGCTTCATGACAGTACTCTCTACTGTAGTATTGACAAAGAGCGCAGGAGAAATTCTATAGTTACAATCACTTCTTAAGGAAGTTGGTATTGTCTCAATCCCGGCTCCTCTCATTCTATGTGACAATCTGAGCGTAACGTACCTTGCATCTAATCCAATTCTACACTCCAAATCTAAACATTTGGAAATTGATTTTTACTTTGTTCGAGAAAAAGTTCTAGCTAAGTTATAGATGGTCAAATTCACTCCTTAAGCGAATCAACTTGCCGATGCTTTTACCAAGCCTCTTCGCCCGCACATTTCTCTGACTTCACATTCAATATCTTCGGCCGAAGGCCTTGCTCTTGAGAGTGATGTTAGCATAACCATGGTTTAGCATAATCATGGTTGGTGGTAAATGTGATATAGTTGTTTAATCTCGAGAAAGGGGGTGTAAGTTTATCAGAAGAATATATCAAATCAAAGAAACCTACCCTCTTTTTTTTTCTCTCTCTCTCTGCTTCTTCCTTTCTCTATAAGCTTGTGACTGTTCATCATCTTCTCTGACGTTCATTGCTCTCCTTCTCAACGTACTTCAACATACATCATCATTTTCTCTTCTGCAACCCACGTCTAGGGGAATTCAACTTTTTAAAAAAAAATAGCAAAAACTAACAGTTTTCACACTAGCAATCAACACATGTTCTTCTCAGATTTGGCCATGGACCATCTGCAAAGCTATCGACCCTTGTTTCTCACGGGTCTAGCCTGCGGTCGACCTGTCTCCAAGGCAGTCGACCCTTCAAAGTGTGAATCGGCCTTTCAAAGAGGTCTACACTTTGATGGTTCTATTTCCAGCAGTGACTTAAGTGTCGACCAACCTTGCACAGGGGTCGATACCTACATGATTTTAAGGGAAAAAAAATCACAAAAATAGTCTTATCTCACTCTTTCTCAGTAATAATCGAACAACCAACTTATATAGACTTTAAATCCACTCTAATAAACCAAAAAAATAATTCATGAATTCAAGTTTTCAAACTCGAATCTATTTTTAATCAAAACCCTAAATCTCTAACTTTTAAAACGGTGGGATAGAGCGACTTACCCTCGAAGCTCCTTCACAAAAATTGATATTCGACGTCCTGCGAACAACATTCCGAACTTGAAAGTTGACGGTTGCATACTTTCATTTCTCACCCTCCCAACCTCATTCTCTTTCTCCCTTCCTGCGGCAACGTAAAAATGAAAGAGGGAAGGAACCTTTCCTCCCTCTATTAAAATAATTTCTTTAAAAAAAATTAATATAAATATAATTTACATTAAATATAATCTATTAAATTCTCCTTCTTCTTCGAAACTCCGAATATTCTCCACACTCCACACGAAATTTATCTAATTTCCCCAACATAGATTTCTAAATCTTAAACTTGCGCTAAGTTTCCAAATCACTGATTTGACAAATTGGTTGATTTTACAAAATTACTGAAAAATCCAACGTGATCACAACACGACAAAATGAGTCAACTGATAAAATTTAATTATTTATAAAGTACCAGTTTTAACATCTATATTAGCTTATTTGGATTAAAGTTTTTTGCCCTTACTTTTGATAACTCAAGAGCCGTCTCTTCTTTCTATCCTCAGCTCTTTTATGCATTAACAAATGTTCATAGTGGTTGATTGTCTAGTTTTTATTTTTAAAATATTATGTATGTATTTTATATAACTTTATTAAAATGAAACGTATTTTTGATAAAGAAAAATTATTTTAAGAAACTGTTTTTAGTTATTCACAATTGAATTATTATGTTTATTTTGTAGTGGAAACATGTTTCCAAAACATTTTTTCAATTTTTGAGAAAGATCAAATTTGTGACACTTTCTTGTTTGTGTCATTGTTTTTTCAAATATGTAAAAAAAAAAAAAAAGTTTTATGAAGTAGGTCCTACAACAGCTTTTAAAGTTCCAGCTTTTTGTCTGCCTCATGTTCTTGTTTCATTAAAATGTGCTAGTAGTAACTATTGATATACACTAAAAAATATTATTAATAATGTCTATTAGTAAAGAATTAATGATTTAATAATTAGAAGGATTATTGAGTGAAGCTTCATCGAACCAAAATCATCACTTGGGAAGCGCCTTTACTTTTTGTGAAGAAGAAAGATAGATCATTGCGACCAACTCAATCAATTCAATCAAGAGATTGAAATTAGTTAAGTATAATAAAGGATCAAATATTAATAACCTCGTGGAACTTGTTATTTTTCAAATAATGATATACCAACTAATGGTTAACTACTCTGAGAAATTGGGCCTTGATAGGAGCTTTATACAAATAGATGAACCGGGCCTGCTCCTACGCTGGGCCTGATGTCTGTTTCGCTTGAATAAGCTTGAAGTGTGTAATCATCCATATTTCATGTACCGTTCGTATAAAGTGGTGTTGTTGGAATTGTTTCTTTGTACATCAAAAACTCTTTGCAATCTCCAGAAGTATCCGCTTCAAGTTTAGAGGTTCACGGCGGAGCATCGCCGGCAGCCTCCTCCACTCTTCATCAATCTACGTCATATTCAGGTTTAATCTTCTTCTCAAGAGCTTTTCTTTTGTTGATTGAGTTTCTGTGCAAATGGAGTCTCAAACCTCTCTCCCTAGAATGGCGGGAAGCAACGCTTTACCTCCTCTGCCTCCTCGCCCATTTCCTAATATATCTTGCTACGTATGCCGCTTATGCAATTCTATCGTCGGTTGGACTCACCATGACTTGTTAGAGGTAAATCTCTCTCTCTCTCTCTCTCTCCTTCCTCCCCCCCCCCCCCCCCCCCCGGCGATGGTTGATCATTAGGGGAAATCTTGATTTTATGTTTGATGCATTCTTGATTTGATTACAATGTTTTTCCTTGCGCTCTTTGTTCTTAATATCATCGAAAGAGAGTAGGATTTGATCGAAGTGAACGAGTTGGTTCTTTCAACTGTTTCTTTATCGTCGTTCTTGCTGGTTTTTGCGAGTACCAATTTTAAAGATTTCATACTGCTTAAACGTTTTATTCTGAAATCTAGTTGAACAAAGGGAGTAATGGGAGTGGATTTTGTTTCTGTGCATGGGGAATCTCTATATTTGAAAAGTGACAAAAATGCGTTTTGCAGGATGTTCTTGCAGTAATGCCAGATTCATTTCTACTGTCAGATATGTAAGTATTTCATCCTTTTCATCAGATATGTAAGTGTTAATAATGATGGTAACCGCCATTGGTGGAGTGCAGCGAGTCAGCTAATGTGACTGTGGAGAACATGGCTTTTGTGCGTGGAATGCATCTTGTTCTCGCTCTATTTTGTTCAAAATGTCGAAATCTTATAGGCTGGAAAATTGTAAGAACTCTTGTCTTTTATAGCACTTGAAATCTGAAAACGACGAGTCATTATATCAACAAAGAGATCTTTCCTTAGCCAAAATCTTAATGGTTTAGGCTACAGCTTCTGGACCATTATCATCGATCTTCTCTTCTGGAAGATACATCTTTTTTGCGTAAGTTTTCAATGAAATCTGGTCTTCATCATTCGTTTAAAATTCTAAAAGATTGGAAAACTTCTACGGGTTCTGAATGTGGAAACTTGTGAACAGGAGTGGCATTTTATTTTGGAATACTATCAGTTTACGGGATCGAGTATGGAGCCCATCAAATATTCATTGATGGATGGAATAGACAAATAGTTATACAAAATTCACTGAATTGTTCTTCTCTGGCATTCCCTGCAGAAAGAAAACCAACATTCCTTGTTTCTGTAGCTTTTTTTTTCTTTGACATATACTTCTTTTGCCTTGTTTGGATGAGTTCCATCTTGAACATAATAGAACTTTTGGGATAATTCTGATGAGCGAGAGATGATGTCTTGATCTATTCAATGACCAAAGAGGATCTCAAATATTTGTATTACTCTCCAATTAGGTACAGAGCAAATTATATGCGCAAAAAAAAGAAAAGAGAAGTATGCGGGGTTGACTAAATTGAAATTTCTAAGAGAAGTCTGCTATCATATGAATGGTTTCTATTGACTCGAAAATTAATATCATAGGGGCCTTTGTTAACGATCATTTGCTGAACAGGATTAGACTCCACTGACCGTTCAATGGACACCTCCTTCCAATTCATCTAGACGTGAAAAGTGATTTTTGGAGTAGGATAGAACGATATTCCATGGCATGGAAATGAGGAAACAAATATAATAACTTAAAATATAAGATGACTCACAAGGAACCCGTGACACGACGGGAAACAACGAGCCAAAAGATAATCGAATTCTCCGACCTTTGACCTGTGACATAACGAGAAATGACTTGTTCCAAAAGAGAACTGAAATGTCCAACCTTTGACAATATTTTAATTTAACAACAGTTGAATATTTAAATAAGATCAAAAGCTATGCTAAAAAACAACTAGGCTTAGACAAGGTCCAATGGTGTTAACATCATAGATAAAATAATAATATAGGTCCAAAGTATCTATGCCATAAAAATAACAAATTAACATGATTTAATTGGGGTATTTAACAAGGTCTAAACTCATATAAACTTTCGAAGAGAATAACAAAAAATAAAAGTGCGAATCACCAAGACTACTACATGTCGACAACTGTTGATCTCCTTTATTAAAAGCTGAAATGTAGAATCCTTTGAAATGAGTCGACTAAATTAAATAGAGGTAGAGTTTTATATACAACATTAAGGTTAAGAAAATATGAGAGCATGCCAAATATAAAATATTTAAAAAAAATTATTTAGCAAACAAATAGTAAGACATTCTAATATAGTGTAGTACATACATAAAATAGGTTCTACTATACATTAGAAATTTTTAGTGAAAATGAAGTCATTCACGAACTCCAAGAACATTATGTCACAGACATTTACATTTATAACGGTGATACTTGGCGATAGCTAAAACCACGAAAATAAAAACCTCGATCAAATTTAGAGTTTTACACCCAAGAACACCGACACAATTAGTTGTTTCTTACTCTAGTTAATACACAAAGACATTTTCCAACAGTAGACTGTGCAAAAAGAAAACACTACCCTTTCATGGGTCAATCAACTTGGCTGACACGACCAAGATGATCAATAATGTAATGTGTACCCTCAAAGTAAACATCTCCAGCGAAAATAAACATATAGTATAAACAAAATTGACGAGCAGTAAAATGGACGCGTTATTTTATATGAGAACATGTCTCGAAAGACAATTTCGGAAAAAATATACTTTTAAACATAAAAGTAAACTCCTACCTTTATCTAGAGTATACCAAAATGAGGCTCAATACCTTTATCTAGAGTATACCAAAATGAGGCTCAAGTGTCCAAACTAAAGGCAGTCCAAATGTAACCTCCAATCATGGCACCTATTATGATATGCATTTATCGTTAGGGTTTCTAGACCTTCAACTTATTGGAACCTATAACTGAGATAGAAACCAACTCAGGGATCTTCCAGAAGTAATACAAAAAATTTTGACCTTAAAATATGTCCCTGCCGACCTAGGATGGGTTTGGTTGACCAAACCAATCGACCCTAGAAGTTCTAGGTCCACCGAATTGGTCGACCAGAAGATGGGTTGATCGACCACACAAATCGATCGGCTACTAATCTGGTCAAACACTTTAAGGAGCAGGTCTTAAACCACGTTGGTGTCATCAATTTTCTAGTCGACCAGACTTTAATTCCGATCAACCCTGCATACAAAAAAAACAAACCTAGAACCTTAAAAAACCAGTTTTCTCCAATAAACCTATCCTTAAACAATCACATAATGTGCCCTAATATGAATCAATTTCATTTTATACCATCAATCAACGGCTTACACCCAAAAATGCCATAGTTAGATTGAGACATCTAAACTAATCTAACTGATCAAGGAGCAAGTTCCAGATTCAACATACCTTTGGAAATTGAAGTTACAATAGCTAGGTTCACAGTTTTCGTCCTCATAAATCCGATTATGGTTATGTGGCACAAGTGTGTTTTTGGTCAATCGATCAAATTTGAAGTTTTTAACGTCGCAAGTGGGACTTTTATCGTGCAAGGTATTGCACGGCGTGTCGAATTTCAGATGAGTGTTGGAATCAAATTTCATAGTGGTTTAATATAAGGTAGGGTTGGTATATGGGTTTTATTAAATTATGCTATTATTTTATCAATTAAAACAATATATAAAATGTAACGTCCTTATTTCCTATGCCTTAAAATTCTCGTAAAATTTTTCATTTTTAAACCTTAAATAATTTGACTTTTAAAACCATTAATTGAAATCTAAGATCGCTGAAAATCGTCGAAAAATCATTTAAACAATGTCATATAGAGGAAAGAAGTCAGTGCGGCGAACATTGGGGCAAAATGGGCATAACTGCCCAAAATCACCTCAGCCGATCGATCGGCTAGCGTTCTGGAAATTCTAGAACGCTCACCTAAACACTTTAACTACCGATCGATCGGCCTCTTTTGGCTGATCTATCGGCGAGCGTTCTGGATTCCAGAACGCTCGCCTTACAAAAGCCGATCGATCGGCTCCTTTTGGCCGATTGATCAGCTAGCGCTCTGGAAAAATCAGAGCGCTTAGCGATCCAGTTGCCGATCGATCATGTAACACCCGACAATTTCGGCCAGGTGATTTTCTTAACTGATTTAACTGCCACCTTTATTGACCTTTTTGCTTTTAAATTAATGTCTGGTTTATTGAATTCCAAGTAGTGTGAAACTAGGTTGGGTGACACAATTGTAATTAAGATGGATTTTATTTAGTATAAATAAGAAATGGAAAATCCTTAAACCTCATTAAACCCCACTGTAGCCGACATTCCCTCTCTCGGTGATTTCCCTCCTCTCCAGAGCTCTTCCTCTCTCCCTCTCTCTCGGCCAGCTACTCCTCCATCGACGATCGATTCTTCAGTCTCCACCCCAACAATCCACGCTCCAGGTAAGACTTAGACAATGTAGTTGCTGGTTAGTTACTTAGAGATCTGTTTTCAGCTAAGACTCGTAGTTTCGGATTCATCATTGGCCGAGTAATAGTAGTGGCATTTGTAATCTGTGGTTAGTTACTAAGTTGAATTTGGATATTTTACGTTCGGGAAGTTTAATCTACGCACTCAAGGTACCCGACTAAGAAGATTTAGAAACATAGATGTTAGATTCTAGGATGAATTTTGGTTAGAACTTTTAGGATTTTGATTAACTCTGTAATGTGAAATGTTCTAGGTGAAGAAGTCTGAGGAAAAGTGCTCTAGTTTGCTAAGGAAACCAGGTAAGTGAGTGAGTAAGATTCCCAGCCATTGAGGCCCTACATCACAAGGGTACTAGGTAGAAGTTGTCCATAATGTTTCAAGGTTATCTGTGCTATTGTCTGTTTGGTTATGATACTTGAGTTGATAGTGTGATCTTTTGATGAATGAATAATCTGTCCTCTTAGTCTGATGAAATGAGAGTACTCATACTCATGCTTCACGATTGTTTTTCCTTTTCAAGTATATGAAAATGTTTTAAGTGAACGTTTTCCTTCACGATCAAGAAATGAACATGAAACTTATGCAACAAGGATTAAGAGAGGGTTGGGGGCGGTTTGACGTATGTCACTGTCCAAAAGGAGGACAATGAATGATACGAACAAAGATAGGTCCAAGCCTAATGTCAAGGATAATAATCCATCTAACAAAGGAGGCCTTAATGTGAATCAAGGTGCGACCAAGCTCAAGAACAAAGACAAACATCAATGTCAAAATATTGTAGTTATTCATGGAGAAACATGTTTTACGGAAATCAACATCTTCAATTCAGCATCCCCTTACATTATGACATTCTTCAAGGTGAGGCATAAATGGAGGATCAAGCACACGTTCAAAGATTATTGGACTATTTCACAAAGGTTTCTACAGTGGGTCTAATTATAGTTTTAGAAAGTTTCTTAATTATAGTTTTAGAAAGTTTCTTAATTATAGTTTTAGAAAGTTTCTTAATTATAGTTTTAGAAAGTTTCTTAATTATAGTTTTAGAAAGTTTCTTAATTATAGTTTTAGAAAGTTTCTTAATTATAGTTTTAGAAAGTTTCTTAATTATAGTTTTAGAAAGTTTCTTAATTATAGTTTTAGAAAGTTTCTTAATTATAGTTTTAGAAAGTTTCTTAATTATAGTTTTAGAAAGTTTCTTAATTATAGTTTTAGAAAGTTTCTTAATTATAGTTTTAGAAAGTTTCTTAATTATAGTTTTAGAAAGTTTCTTAATTATAGTTTTAGAAAGTTTCTTAATTATAGTTTTAGAAAGTTTCTTAATTATAGTTTTAGAAAGTTTCTTAATTATAGTTTTAGAAAGTTTCTTAATTATAGTTTTAGAAAGTTTCTTAATTATAGTTTTAGAAAGTTTCTTAATTATAGTTTTAGAAAGTTTCTTAATTATAGTTTTAGAAAGTTTCTTAATTATAGTTTTAGAAAGTTTCTTAATTATAGTTTTAGAAAGTTTCTTAATTATAGTTTTAGAAAGTTTCTTAATTATAGTTTTAGAAAGTTTCTTAATTATAGTTTTAGAAAGTTTCTTAATTATAGTTTTAGAAAGTTTCTTAATTATAGTTTTAGAAAGTTTCTTAATTATAGTTTTAGAAAGTTTCTTAATTATAGTTTTAGAAAGTTTCTTAATTATAGTTTTAGAAAGTTTCTTAATTATAGTTTTAGAAAGTTTCTTAATTATAGTTTTAGAAAGTTTCTTAATTATAGTTTTAGAAAGTTTCTTAATTATAGTTTTAGAAAGTTTCTTAATTATAGTTTTAGAAAGTTTCTTAATTATAGTTTTAGAAAGTTTCTTAATTATAGTTTTAGAAAGTTTCTTAATTATAGTTTTAGAAAGTTTCTTAATTATAGTTTTAGAAAGTTTCTTAATTATAGTTTTAGAGAAAGTTTGCTAATTATAGTTTAGAAAGTTTCTTAATTATAGTTTTAGAAAGTTTTCCTAATTATAGTTTTAGAAAGTTTCTTAATTATCGTTTTAGAAAGTTTCTTAATTATAGTTTTAGAAAGCTTTCCTAATCATAGATTTAGAAAGTTTTCCTAAGTATTATTTTAGAAAGTTTCCTAATTATCGTTTTAGTAATATTTCCTAATTACTTTTAGGATATTTTGTAGCCTATTTAAAGGCATAGGAGCTTCAACATTATAAAGCAATATACATGATTTTGAGTTACTCTTTGTGAGAATTTTCTCTTTTGTTCTTTGTGAAGAACTAGATCTTCTTCAAGTCAAAACTTGAAAGATCAACTTGATAGCTTTGGTTCTAACCACAAGTTCGGTTACGGGTCAAGCTCCTTGTTTGATAACTTTGGTTCCATCGGCAAGGTTCGATTGGGGTCAAGTTCTTTATACTTGATTTCACAGGCGTTCCTGAGTTTCTAATTCCGCGTTGTTGAAGGGTCTCGGGTTTCATATACCCGTGGTTCTCATCATTTGGTATCAGAGCTTTGGCTCCTAGATTCAAGTCTCTATCTTTATTTATTTTTGTTTCTTCTTCTTCTTCTTCTCGAGTTTCTTCCTTTGAAAATTCAAAAAAAAAAAAAAAATTGAAATTTGAAAAAAAAAAAAAAAAAAAAAATTCCGAAAATTCAAAAAAAAAAAATTCGGAAATTCAAAAAAAAAAAAAACATTGAATCAACGATTCTCTTTACTTGTCAAGCTTTCTTCTTTTAAAAAAAAAAAAAAAAAACAAACAAAATCTCAATATTTCGAGTATCAATATCTCGAGTATCAATGTCTTCTTCTTCATAATAAGCATCAATATTTGCTTTTTGGTGTGATTATTCAAATCTTTTTCTTTGATTGTCTCAATTATTCCAAGTTATTGATCCTACTTTCGTAAAAAAGTTTCCTATCTTGAAAAGTTTCCTTTCGTGAAAACTTTCCTTTCTTGAAATGTTTCCTTTCGTGAAAACTTTCCTATCTTGAAAAGTTCCCTTTCATGAAAATTTTCCTTTCTTGAAAAGTTTGCTTTCGTAAAAAGTTTTCTTTCTTGAAAATTTTCCTCTTTGAAGTCCTATATCCTATTCTAAATTGTTTGATTCTAACCGATTTTGGAAATTAGAATTTTGAGCTAAAAAGTTTGATCTTACTTGTTTTGCTTGTTGAATTTTTCTCTTGATTAGGTTTTTACATAAAGAACTTAAAGGGAAAATTGAGAGGTAAAAGGCAAGAGAGTGAGACTATCATATAAAAGCCATTATTTGAGGGAAACACGAGTGGAGAGACATATAATTGAGTGTAAACACGTGAGGGAGTGAGTGAGTTCCGTTTACTTACTTTTCTTTTTTTTTTTTTCACTAATAATTTTTATTTTTTTTTTCTTCCTTGAAATTATGAGTAGTGAGGAAAGACGTGCTAACTTTGATATGGAGATGTACATGAAGGCTATACTAGATGAATTTAAGGCGTTAGACATGAGGTATGAAAGAAAAAAATCTCCTTCTCATAGCCATGCACGGAAGAGCAAATCACCAATTGAGTATTACTATGAGGAATTCGACTACGAGGATGACAATTACAAAAGAGAGAGACATACTAGAACAAAACGAAGTGACAACTTTTTGATTGACTACTACAATGAGTTGATGAAACAAAAGGCAAAGAAACAAATATTGAAGAAACAAGAGTTTACACAAAAAGACAACGAGCCACCAACCAAAGAGCAACCGACTGAAGAGCCACCAACTGAAGATCCACCAACCGAAGAACCACCTACCAAAGAGCCCATAAAAGAGGAAGTTAGTTGTCTTCAACAGGATCTAATTTTTATGATATGTCAACAAGAGAAAGATAACTACTCGATGGAGGAAATTGTCCCAGAAATCTACGAGATTCAAGAAGCAAAAGTGTTGTTGAAGCATGAACCAAAAGATTATGAAGTTGAGGTACAAAACGTGAAGGACATTGATGAAGAAAGTGAGAACAATATTGTCATGTTGGCAAGGGAGCAAGCACTTGTTACTTATTCCAAAGATTTTATTTCTTCTAACAATCTTAATCATTTTTCTAGAATGAATTTCTTTGTGTATGATCCAGGAGATTCGAGGACGAATCTCTTCGAAGGGAAAGGGAATGATACGAACAAAGATAGGTCCAAGCCTAATGTCAAGGATAATAATCCATCTAACAAAGGAGGCCTTAATGTGAATCAAGGTGCGACCAAGCTCAAGAACAAAGACAAACATCAATGTCAAAATATTGTAGTTATTCATGGAGAAACATGTTTTACGGAAATCAACATCTTCAATTCAGCATCCCCTTACATTATGACATTCTTCAAGGTGAGGCATAAATGGAGGATCAAGCACACGTTCAAAGATTATTGGACTATTTCACAAAGGTTTCTACAGTGGGCTGGATCGCATAATTATAGAAAGTTTCTTAATTATAGTTTTAGAAAGTTTTGCTAATTATAGTTTTAGAAAGTTTCTTAATTATAGTTTTAGAAAGTTTTCCTAATTATAGTTTTAGAAAGTTTCTTAATTATCGTTTTAGAAAGTTTCTTAATTATAGTTTTAGAAAGCTTTCCTAATCATAGATTTAGAAAGTTTTCCTAAGTATTATTTTAGAAAGTTTCCTAATTATCGTTTTAGTAATATTTCCTAATTACTTTTAGGATATTTTGTAGCCTATTTAAAGGCATAGGAGCTTCAACATTATAAAGCAATATACATGATTTTGAGTTACTCTTTGTGAGAATTTTCTCTTTTGTTCTTTGTGAAGAACTAGATCTTCTTCAAGTCAAAACTTGAAAGATCAACTTGATAGCTTTGGTTCTAACCACAAGTTCGGTTACGGGTCAAGCTCCTTGTTTGATAACTTTGGTTCCATCGGCAAGGTTCGATTGGGGTCAAGTTCTTTATACTTGATTTCACAGGCGTTCCTGAGTTTCTAATTCCGCGTTGTTGAAGGGTCTCGGGTTTCATATACCCGTGGTTCTCATCAATGAATACAGTCCGTAAGGGACTATGTACACTTTCACTGTCAACCCCCTTTTCGGCACAAATCCTCCTTTAATCCACATGATGTAAATGATGAATAAGAACGTGATGTAAATGATGAATAAGAACATGAACAAGAATGTAATGAGAAATGATTATGTAAAAGTGTCCTTTTCAACTGTGCATTCATGCATACATGTCAGCATTGCACTCCTTACTAAGCATGAGGCTTATAGTTTGACCCTTATGATGTAGGTGAAGAACTACCAGGTGAGGATTCCAAATTCAGTGAGGATGTCTAAGACTGGTTGCTGGAAGGTGCTCAGGGTGACAGATTGGTGGCTGGAAAGGTGATTATGACACCTGGTTACTGCTCTTATGAAGTTAGTAAGAATTATACATACTGAATTTAAGTAGGGAGGGATTTTTTTAACACGTTGGATTTTGGGATTTGTCTGACTAGATTTCTAAGTTTAAGAATGATCATGAGGAGATAGAATGATTTGTGTTTTATTTAAGTCTTCCGCTACATGTATTCTGGATGAGTCTATGATTTATGCCTGTGCAAATCTTATTTTAGTCAAGTTGAAGTCTGTGAAAGTCAGGATGTCTCATTTCGTAGATGTTGTTAATCGGCAGATGCTGATTATTACAATCGGCAGATGCTAGAAATTCCTTATTCACCGGTAGAGGCCTTCTATCGGATGATGATTATATGTCACATGCAATGCACATGTCAGTCGGTAGATACTGATTATTACTATCGACAGATGTTAGGAATTTCTTATTCACCGATAAATGTAGATGTTTTTGCTATCGAAAGATGTGAGTATTGAGTTTTGTCGTTTTGTGATCGGATGATGCTTATTATGTCACGTGTGATTCACATGGCAACCGGTAGATGTAGATGTTTTTGCTATCGGAAGATGTGAGTATTGAGTCTTGTCGTTTTGTGACTAGATGATGCTTATTATGTCACGTGTGATTCACATGGCAACCGGTAGATATAGATGTTTTTGCTATCGGAAGAAGTGAGTATTGAGTCTTGTCATTTTGTGATCGGGTGATGCTTATTATGTCACGTGTGATTCACATGGCAACCGGTAGATGTAGATGTTTTCGCTATCAGAAGAAGTGAGTATTAAGCCTTGTCGGTTTGTGATCAGATGATGTGGGTAATTACGCTTTGTCGTTTAATAATCGGTAGAGGTCTTCTACCGGGCGATGTCCATGAGTCACGTGAAACACTCATGTCAATCGGATGATGTCCTCTACTTGGCGACGTCGATTGAGTCACGTGAAGTGCACGTGACGTTCGGGGAATGTGTTCCTATCGGTAGATGTCTACAAATCCATGCAGTCCGTGAACGATAAAGTCGAGTGGTGTGAGGGCACTTTCCTTATGCCCGAACATGTTATGGAACCGATGTCTGAGTCATGTCGATCGACTCTGTGACTGACTGTGTCGATAGTCTTATGTGGGAGCCGAGTTTTTGAAGGGTTCAGTTTTTATCAGATGTGGCATTGTCCTTGAGTATTGTTTACAAAAAATATATAGAGAGTAAACTTAGTGTAAATGATTTACGAAAATTAAGAATCTGTCTTTGCCCTAATGGGGTTGTTACATTTATGGTATCAGAGCAAAATCGGATTCTAAAATCGATTCTGCAGACTGCCTTCCAGCACAGATTGTCACATGAGCACACTCCAACATCTGTAAGTGCATATTATTTTAGTAATGTCATTACGTTAAGATGTGATTATGATTACTTGTTTAGGAATCTTAGAATGGTAAGAGGTCAACAAAGGGAGAGCAATGAGGATAGTAACACCATCGCTCAGTTAACCGAGTTGGTTATTCGCCAGTCCAGCCAAATTGAGCATTGGGTGACTGCTAGGGATGAGCAAGGGAATTCTAGCTCAAATACGACTCACGACAATGGAAGCGAGCGTTTTGACCGCCTTCGACCTCCAGTATTCAATGGTCAAGTTTCGGATCCTATTTATGCTGAGGAGTGGATTTGGACAATTGAGGAAATGTTCAAGTATGCCAAGGTCGATGAAGGAGACAAGATCACTTGTGCTGTTTTTCATCTTGCATTGGGTGCAAGGCATTGGTGGGACTCAATTCAGTGCACTACGAATGCGGAAACTATGATTTGGGCATGGTTCAAGACGGCCTTTTATGACAAGTATTTTAGCTGAGCTGTTCGGGCCAGCAAAAAGATGGAGTTCATGCAGCTGCGCCAAATCGGTTCTGTGGCTGACTACATCTGTAAGTTTGAGGCCTTGTCCAAGTTTGCACCCCGTCTGGTGGATGATGAGGAAGACAAGATTCACCAGTTTGTCCATGGACTGAAGTCGAGCCTCTTCCAGGGAGTGAAGACTGCGGGGATCCATAACATACCCTATTCCGAAGTGGCAGCTAAGGCTTTGGAATTGGAAGAAGTTGAGTTAACAGTACAAGGACAATGTGAACCGCCAAGGAAGTTTATCAAGAAGACTCAGCCACCACCGCGCCAAGGCAGAGGTTGGCAACCACAACCGAATAGGGGACCGCAGCAACAGCAGAAAAGTGTGAAGAAACCCTTCAATCCAAATGATGATCAAGGAAAAGGAAAGCGACCTCTAGCTCCCTTATGTTCCACCTGCCAGAAGAATCACCATGGCGAATGTAAACTATATTCTTGCCGTTGCTATAGATGTGACAAGGTTGGACACATAGTCAGAGATTGCCCCATGCCGCCAGACCCGAATCGAGCAAGAGTAGCACCTAGGGTCTATGCTTTGATGGAAGATGAAGATGTGGTGCAGCATACGGTCATAACAGGTACAATTATGATCTGTGGTATTTCTGCTTATACACTTATAGATATAGGAGCCACACACTTGTTTGTATCAACCCTGTTTGTATGTAAGCATAGATTAGAACTCTTGCCAGCCGAGAGGTCGTATAGTGTTATGTTACCGTCGAGAAAGTCTTTACATTCAGAACATATAGTGAAAGGTGATATTGTATCTTTAGGAGAAAAGAAGTTATATGTAAAGCTAATTGTAATTGATATGAAGGGATATGAAGTCATATTAGGAATGGATTGGCTATTCAGACATTATGCCATGATAAGTTGTAGGTCTGGATTGGTTGAGTTCCGACCCCCGAACGGAGATCGGTATTCTTTCCAAGCTATTATAAAAATAAGTAAAATGTCAATTATATCCTCACTAGAGACTCAACGGTTACTGAAGGGTGGTTGTGAGAGTTTTCTAGCTAGCATAATTGATGTCTGGGTAAAGGATAAGGTAGAACTCCAAGATATTCCTATAGTACGAGAGTTTCCAAAAGTATTTTTGGATGACTTGCCCGGGTTACCACCTGATAGAGAAATTGAGTTTGTAATCGATACATATCCCGAGGCATCACCTGTGTCTAAGAACCCTTACCGCATAGCACCTGTTGAGTTAAAGGAGTTAAAAGTCCAACTCCAGGAACTTGTTGACAAGGGATTTATACGCCCTAGTTGTTCTCCCTGGGGTGCACCTGTCCTGTTTGTTAAGAAGAAAGACGGTTCTTTTAGAATGTGCATACATTACAGAGAATTGAACAAGTTAACGATCAAGAATAAATAACCATTACCCCGAATCGACGACTTGTTTGACCAACTACAAGGAGCTAAGGTATTTTCAAAAATTGACTTACGTTCGGGTTATTACCAACTGAAGGTTAAGGAGAGTGATGTACCAAAGACAGCATTCAGAACCCGATATGGACACTATGAATTTCTTGTGATGTCGTTTGGATTGACGAATGCACCTGCAGCTTTTATGGACTTGATGAACCGTGTATTTCGTGAGTATTTGGACAAGTTTGTGATTGTGTTTATAGATGATATCCTAATTTATTCACGGACCAAAGCTGACAATGAAAAACACTTAAGAATAGTTTTGACGACATTAGAACAACAGCAACTCTATGCCAAGTTGTCCAAATGTGAGTTCTGGTTGGATAAGGTAAACTTTCTGGGTCATGTCATTTCTGCTGAGGGCATATCTGTAGATCCAACCAAAATTCAGGCAGTAAAAGATTGGCCCCAACCAAGGAACGCCAGTGAAGTCTGTAGTTTCCTTGGTCTGGCAGATTATTATAGAAAGTTTATTAAGGAATTTTCTATGATAGCTAAACCTTTAACTAGTTTAACAAAGAAGGATACCAAGTACTTTTGGACTGAAGCTTGTGGAGATAGTTTTCAGACACTAAAATTGAAGTTGACGACAGCACCTCTTTTGTCACTCCCAACTGAAGAAGGGAAGTTCAGTGTTTATTGTGATGCATTCAAAGTTGGTCCGGGTGTGTCTTGATGCAAGAAGGCAAGGTTGTAGCGTATGCCTCCAGGCAACTGAAGAGTTATGAACAGAATTACCCCACTCATGATTTGGAATTAGCCGTAGTTGTTTTTGCATTAAAGATTTGGAGACACTATTTGTATGGTCAGCAGTGAAGTGTTTTCTGACCATAAAAGCTTGAAGTACCTTTTTACTTAAAAGGAGTTGAACATGAGACAAAGACGTTGGTTAGAGTTTGTTAGGGATTATGACTTTGAAATTAAGTATCACCCGGGTAAGGCTAATGCTAACGCTGTAGCCGATGCTTTAAGCAAAATGTCAAAGACAATGCAACCTGCGGTGTCAACCATGTCATTACCCTTGAAGGTTGAGATTCAGAAATTCGAGTTGGAGATAGTTCCGGAGTTATCAGCATTGCTTTCGACATTATCTATTCGGCCAACTGTTTTGGATAAGATCAAGGAAGCACAACAAAAGGAATCGAAGGAAAACAATAGTATGATGAGTAAGTTGAAGGACGCCTCTTCTGAGTTCAGTTGCTCCAAGGATGGTATTTTGAGATTTAGGAACCGGTGGTATATTCCATGTGATGAAGAATTACGTAAGTTGATCTTGGCCGAGGCGCACTCGTCTCCCTTTTCTGTACATCCTGGGAGCACCAAGATGTATTGGGACTTGAAGTTACTTTACTGGTGGCCAAATTTGAAGAGGGATGTTGTTAAGTATGTAGAGTCGTGTTTGATATGCCAGCAAGTTAAGGAAGAACACCAACGTCCTAGAGGTACCTTTCAACCCTTACCGATTCCCGAATGGAAGTGGGAAAACATTGCCATGAATTTTGTTGTGGAATTACCTAAGACAACTAAAGGTCATGACAGCATTTGGGTTGTAATTGACAGAATGACGAAATCAGCTCACTTCCTACCTGTAAAGACAACGTACACGATGGACCAACTTGCTAATCCGTATGTTCAGGAAATTATATGATTGCATGGAATTCCGATATCCATTGTCTAAGATCGTGATCTCAGGTTCACCTCAAGGTTTTGGCAAAATTTTCAAAGCACGCTTGGTACAAAGTTATCCTTCAACACTGCATTTCATCCTCAGACAGATGGTCAATCTGAACGGACAATTCAAACACTCGATGACATGTTGAGGGCGTGTGTGCTAGATTTCCAGACATCTTGGAATCGATACCTGCCCTTGGTTGAATTCTCCTACAACAATAGTTATCAGTCCACCATTGGTATGGCACCATATGAAGCACTGTATGGCAGGAAATGTAGATCACCCTTATATTGGGACGAAGTTGGCGAAGCAAAACTTCTAGGCCCTGAAATTTTGCAACAGATGTCAGACAAGATCGCCATTATTAGGAAAAAAATGTTGACAGCACAGAGCCGGCAGAAAAGCTATGTAGACCAAAGAAGGAGGGATCTTGAGTTTGTTGTCGGAGATGAGGTCTTCTTAAAGGTTTCACCATTTAAGGGAGTTTTAAGATTT
Organism: Begonia masoniana; assembly: GCA_022432975.1. Taxonomy (NCBI): domain Eukaryota; kingdom Viridiplantae; phylum Streptophyta; class Magnoliopsida; order Cucurbitales; family Begoniaceae; genus Begonia; species Begonia masoniana. The sequence goes on from CM039508.1 coordinate 22,844,664, forward strand.
GGTAAGAAGGGAAAGCTTAATCCACGATTCATTGATCCATTCTCTGTCTTGGTAAGGATTGGCAGTACAGCCTACAAGTTGCAATTACCTCCATCACTAGAAAAGGTTCACAATGTTTTTCACGTGTCTATGCTAAGGAAATGCATACGTGACCCGACGCAGGTTGTTAAGCCAACAGAGATTGATATTGAGCCAACACTGATGTATGAAGAGAAACTTGTTCGAATATTAGAAACTGCAGTTAAGACTCTACGGAATAAAGAGATCCCACTAGTGAAAGTTCTGTGGACGAATCATGGCATTGAAGAAGCCACATGGGAGCGACAGCAGGACATGATTGCCAAATATCCTCAGCTCTTTGCTTGATCAATTTTCGAGGATGAAAATTTTGTTTAAGGAGGGGTGGATGTAACACCCGACAATTTCGACCAGGTGATTTTCTTAACTGATTTAACTGCCACCTTTAATCGACCTTTTTGCTTTTAAATTAATGCCTGGTGTATTGAATTTCAAGTAGTGTTAAACTAGGTTGGGTGGCACAATTGTAATTAAGATGGATTTTATTTAGTATAAATAAGAAATGGAAAATCCTTAAACCTCATTAAACCCCACTAAAGCCGACCTTCCCTCTCTCGGCGATTTCCCTCCTCTCCAGAGCTCTTCCTCTCTCCCTCTCTCTCGACCAACTATTCCTCCATCAACGATCGATACTTCAGTCTCCACCCCGACAATCCACGCTCCAGGTAAGACTTAGACAATGTAGTTGCTGGTTAGTTACTTAGAGCTCTGTTTTCAGCTAAGACTCGTAGTTTCGGATTCATCATTGGCCGAGTAATAGTAGTGGCATTTGTAATCTGTGGTCAGTTACTAGGTTGAATCTGGATATTTTAGGTTCGGGAAGTTTAATCTACGCACTCAAGGTACTCGACTAAGAAGATTTAGAAACATAGATGTTAGATCCTAGGATTACTTTTGGTTAGAACTTTTAGGATTTTGTTTAACTCTGTAATGTGAAATGTTTTAGGTGAAGAAGTCTGAGGAAAAGTACTCGAGTTTGCTAAGGAAACTAGGTAAGTGAGTGAGTAAGATTTCCAGCCATTGAGGCCCTACATCACAAGGGTACTAGGTAGAAGTTGTCCATAATGTTTCAAGGTTATCTGTGCTATTGTCTGTTTGGTTATGATACTCGAGTTGATAGTGTGATCTTTTGATGAATGAATAATCTGTCCTCTTAGTCTGATGAAATGAGAGTACTCATACTCATGGTTCACGATTGTTTTTCCTTTTAAAGCATATGAAAATGTTTTAAGTGCACGTTTTCCTTTACGATCAAGAAATAAACATGAAACTTATGCAACAAGGATTAAGAGAGGGTTGGGGGCGGTTTGGCGTATGTCACTGTCCAAAATGAGGACCATGAATACGGCCCGTAAGGGACTATGTACACTTTCATTGTCAACCCCATTTTCCGCACAAATCCTCCCTTAATACGCATGATGTAAATGATGAACAAGAACGTGATGTAAACGATGAATAAGAACATGAACAAGAATGTAATGAGAAATGATTATGTAAAAGTGTCCTTTTCAACTGTGCATTCATGCATACATGTCAGCATTGCACTCCTTACTAAGCATGAGGCTTATAGTTTGAACTTTATGATGTAGTTGAAGAACTACCAGGTGAGGATTCCAAATTCAGTGAGGATGTCTAAGACTGGTTGTTGGAAGGTGCTTAGGGTGACAGATTGGTGGCTGGAAAGGCGATTATGACCCCTGGTTACTGCTCTTATGAAGTTAGTAAGAATTATACATACTGAATTTAAGTAGGGAGGGATTTTCTTAACACGATGGATTTTGGGATTTGTCTGACTAGATTTCTAAGTTTAAGAATGATCATGAGGAGATAGAATGATTTGTGTTTTATTTAAGTCTTCCGCTACATGTATTCTGGATGAGTCTATGATTTATGCCTGTGCAAATCTTATTTTAGTCAAGTTGAAGTCTGTGAAAGTCAGAATGTCTCGTTTCGTAGATGTTGTCAATCGGCAGATGCTGATTATTACAATCGGCAGATGCTAGAAATTCCTTATTCACCGGTAGAGGCCTTCTATCGGATGATGATTATATGTCACGTGCAATGCACATGTCAGTCGATAGATGCTGATTATTACTATCGGCATATATTAGGAATTTCTTATTCACCGGTAAATGTAGATGTTTTTGCTTTCGGAAGATGTGAGTATTGAGTCTTGTCGTTTTGTGATCGGATTATGCTTATTATGTCACGTGTGATTACACATGGCAACCAGTAGATGTAGATGTTTTTGCTATCGGAAGATGTGAGTATTGAGTCTTGTCGTTTTGTGACCGGATGATGCTTATTATGTCACGTGTGATTCACATGGCAACCGGTAGATTGTAGATGTTTTCGCTATCGGAAGAAGTGAGTATTGATTCTTGTCGTTTTGTGATCGGGTGATGCTTATTATGTCACGTGTGGTTCACATGGCAACCGGTAGATGTAGATGTTTTTGCTATCGGAAGAAGTGAGTATTAAGCCTTGTCGTTTTGTGATCAGATGATGTGGGTAATTACGCTTTGTCGTTTAGTAATCGGTAGAGGTCTTCTACCGGGCGATGTCCATGAGTCACGTGAAACACTCGTGTCCATCGGATGATGTCCTCTACTGGGCGACGTCTATTGAGTCACGCGGAGTGCACGTGACGTTCAGGGAATGTGTTCCTATCGGTAGATGTCTGCAAATCCATGCAGTCCGTGAATGACGAAGTCGAGTGGTGTGAGGGCACTTTCCTTATGCCCGAACATGTTATGGAACCAATGTCTGAGTCATGTCAATCGACTCTGTGACTGATAGTGTCGATAGTCTTATGTGGGAGCCGAGTTTTTGAAGGGTTCAGTTTTTATCAGATGTGGCATTGTCCTTGAGTATTGTTTAAAAAAAAATACAGAGAGTAAACTTAGTGTAAATGATTTATGAAAATTGAGAATCTGTCTCGGCCCTAATGGAGTCTTTACAGATCACCCTTACTGGCGATCAATCGGAAACTGCTTTGGAATCTGAATTCCAGAGCATTGCCTCATTTTTTTCTTCAACCCCCTGCACACCTCACACACATCACAATTTTCTTCCTCCACCATTTCTTTTTTCATGAACCAACACTCAATTACAATTCAACATAAAACTCATCTACCCTCATGCATTTCTCAATTTCATCAATCACCTAAAACACGACACGAAATGTGGCCTATACGTATTCAAAATTCATGAAAACAAATTGCATGGGTCGGTTTGAAAACTAAACAATTCCTTTCATTTAAAGAAACCTCCAAGCAGTTCTAGTAAAATTTAAAAAGTAATCAACCACTAATCTACGCAACGGAAGCTAACAATCATACGAAAACTACTCAAAAGTGAATCCATCCATATAATTCATCAAAACATTTTCATTAACAACATCGAACTCCAACCCGAGCACTACATCAACCTAAATGTACTATCTATGCATTTTCTACCCATCGTAACCCAAAATACCTATACGTTGTTCCCCATGGGTCAAAAGTCGCTCGACTGCCCAGCGCACTCCCACGGGCATCCTTCTTCAGTCTGCCTGTGCGTTAGGTGGAGGAGCGTCATCGTCACCTTGCTCGAGGTCACCTACACCATAAAAATGCCTATGAGATAAATCTCAGTAAATTCTACGTAAATGCCAATGCATGAACATGTATATGCAATGCTTTGAAATAGTTCGTCCGTGTCATTTCATTTATTAGTACGTGTCAGTCTTTAGTTATAGGGACATCACTCAGCAGATGGCTAGGGCACATCAAGCGGGTAGATAGCCCACACCATCTAAAGGGAGGAAGACTCGCTCAACATGGAACGCCAGGTCTGAACCTCTCTCCGATAACCACCATGTGTTGTTTACATAATACTTTCATTTCTTACTTACCATTTTCATAAAATCTATGCATAAATTCATTTTCATGCTATTTTGTAAAACAATGATGCGTGAACAGTTCAATGCATAAAGTAACGCATAAACAACGAGAATACCATCAAAACAGTACAAACATAACATATAAAAGTAAACTAACCCTAAGCTACCCATCCAAAAGCATAAAAAACGTTCAATGCACCAAATTTCCTCAACAACCACAAACTCGACATATGGTGTAGGCCTATTAGCCACAGTAAGTCACGAGAACTTACCTCGGGTCCTTAGCACACCGAGCTCTATCCGTGAGCCTTGTTCACCTAAGTCAATCCACAACATTCTTTATTAAAACCGAGCCTAAACAATCAAATCTCGAAAACTAACGAAACTCCTAGCTAAATGAAATTTCCTAAAATTCTAATTTACTCCTCTCGGGCATTTTGTCAAGCAATTTACGCTCATGAATATACAAACCTCCATTAATAGAGTTTTCTTAAGCTTCAAACCTCCAAAACTCCAACCCAACCATTAATATTGCCTAACTACATCTAATAATCGCTAAGACGTCTATTAAAGTCGTAAATAAGGTAAACCTAGCCGTTTCTAACATAACCCGGCTATTTCAACAAAATTCTAAACGAAACTTTAACCGTTTAAACCCTAGAAATCGAGAACCAATCATCCAAGAGCATAGATTCTTACCTAAAACGTCGATTGGGGAGGGAAACATGAAGAAGACTCGACGATCGGAGGAGGAATCGGCCGATGTTGAAGAATCGTCGTGGAGGGAGAAAAATTTCGTCGGAGAGCTTGGGAGGGGAGGAGAAAACGTTAAGTGTGGGAGAAAAAGAGGGGTTGTGTAATTTTAGTGTAATTTGACTTGTCAAATTACCATATTTTGGTTTCTCCAAATTTCCTTATTTCGTTGAAAATCTCAATTTATTACTAGGGCTCTAATAAAACTTTCCGTTCATAAAACGGACTTAATTCACTATATTTACGAAAATGTCATTATATAGCTGAAATTCTAAAATTCTGTAAAATCGGGTGTTACATAAAATTTAATAAAATATTTTATAAAATAATATAATATTTTTTTAAAAAAATAATGAATAAGGTTAAAACCTTTTTTCTTTTTCTCCTTGTGCTGCAATAGAGGGAGGGAGAGAGTGAGAGAGAGAAAGAGACCGCAGAGAGACAAAGAGGAGAGGGTCACCGGACGAACTCTGTTCGACAAGCTTTTGATATCGTCCATGTCGAAGAGATCTACAACATTTGTAAAGGAAGTTTTCAAGGTTAGTCGATTTTTGGTGTGTTTTTCGCCAGAAAATGCTTGGGGTTTCGGAGTCAATTTCGTTGCCTTAAAACTCAGTTTCAATAGGATTTTTGGATATAGATGTGTTGGAAACATTTTTCTAAGTGCGATGCACTAAAAAATTTTTAGAAATAGTGGCCGGAGGCGGCAGAACGCCGTTAACCGACGCAGCACCTGTTGGCGCGATGGGCCCAGGCCCTACGCAGGGCCCTGCTTTGCGCGACCCGAGCCAGGCCGACCCAGACCAGGTCGACCGATACTGGACCTAAACCGACTTCATCCCATTTTCCCTTATTTTTCTAATTTTTCCCAGTTTTCTCCTTCTTTTCTTCTTGTTTTTAACGTGGGTCTATTTCCCACATTGTTTTCCTAGGCAATTTCGCTGATTTAGAGCCTATCCCAGAGGTTGCAACTCCCTGTGGGAAAGACGAGGAAATGTTGTAGAGGTAAGTTATTTACGTGTTTTGCATTAGCATTACATGCTTTTTTTTGAAAAAAAATTATTTTTTGGGTTGCCACTTATATATTGTGATGGAGCATGGTCGCAATACGTCGGCTTTTATTACGTATATGAACGTAGTGTTTTCGAGCATGCTTAAATTTAACATATATGATGATTAATTTATTGTGGATATTGAGAAGATGAATCCTCTTGATGCTTTGGGCTGTTTGGTGCCAAAGCATCACAAGCCTATCCTTGGACCCTTTCTACTGTATGAAGATGGTTTTGTTTGTACGTATTGCATTGGGTCACTTGGTGGTGATGACAGGTTACTTGGGGGCTCGATAACCCTTTAACATGATCAGGGTGAGTTTTAGTGCGGGTTGTTTCATTGTTGGCTATTAGTCATTGAACGCTCGAGTGATGGGCTGGATCTCCGAATTGCCATCATGCTTTCCTTCTGGTTCATGAGACGTTGTTGATCTTCAAATCACCGTCTTTCCTTGAGGTTTGCTAGAGTGGTCCTTGTGTGACACTCAATTTTTACTAGGATGTTTTCCACGAAAAACTGTTATGATATTTTGATTTTATAGTCACCTATGTATGTGACGGGTTTTGTAAATACCTCACAAAGGGTTAGTAGAACCAGGTTTTAAATAAAAGAAAAGGTGTTTTCAAGTATTGTTTTATTTAACTCATGCATCATTGTAAAAAGTAGATCATGTTTTCAAAAGAAAGATAAAAACTTGGTTTTAACTTAAATGCATTAGGTATAAGTTTCTTACTGAGTTAGTCACTCACCCCAAAGACCCCTATATAAAAAAAAATTAAGGTAAGGAGAAGAGTGATTAGGGCTCGATCTAGTGGAGTGCATGAGGAGGATGTTGTTATTTCATTTTCTTTATTTCTTTTAGTGTATTTTCCTTGATAAAACTTTAGTTGTAGACTTTAATTAGATTTGGGTCTGTAACTTAACTTACTAGATTTGGGTTTGTTTACTTTCATACACCTTTGTACGTAGATTGAGTTATAATGTTGTTATTTGCTTGAGATTTTCTTATTGTTGGCTTGATTTTAAAATAAATGGGCTTCCACTGCCAATCTATTACCTTGGGCTGGGTGACAAGGTTTCTTTTGGAAAACCAAGTCATCTAACTTGTCATTCCTGCCCTGGCCCCTCCTCAGGTCATGATAAGAACAATCTTAAAAGTTCCAGCGATAAGTGGGGGTACTTCGCTACCATTTCTGATTCAATCTCCAAAGTAGCTTCTTTTTGTAACACCCAACTTTTTGCCATGTAATTATTCCCTGAATTATTAAACGGGATTAATTTGATATTAATTCGATGAATGTTTTTGTGGAAATTGTCGATGTGTCTAATTAAATGAGAGAGATTCGTGAGACCGAGTCGACAAACTAAATAACAATTTAGTTGAAAGAGGGGCAAATTAGGAAGCCAATTAAGATTGGTGGGAGGAAGCCAATGGATGTGTGCCATGTATCCAAGCTTGTGGAAGAAGACAAGCTTTCTCTTTCTCTTCTTCTCTTCTCCTCTACGTAAAACACTTCTCATTTTCTTCTTCTCCTCTCTTCTTTCTCTCTTCCAGACGAATAACAACGATTCTAAACTCTGTCTTTTCTTGTTTTCTCCAGTAAAGGTAACCCTAACGAGTTTAGGTTAATTATTTGTTAGTTTTGTTGAAGTTTAGGGTTAATATCCGATTATACACAAATATAGGTTCGTGAATCACCAAGGACATACGTGCGAAGCTTTCAACTCTACGGACATCAGGTAAGTTCATGAGTATAAGTTGGCCTTTAAGGCCCTACAGCACGAAGATACTAGGTTTTTGGTTATCTGGTAGTTAGGTGGTAGGTTAAGTTCTAAGTTGAATGAGTTTGCTTTCTATTTTGCTTGTTATCTTGTAGCCTGTTTAAGTTATGTTTAAGCACTGTAAATGTTCATGTATACACGTTTTCCTGAAAGTCATGTAAATGTTTTATGCACGAGGTTTGAAGTTAAGAAAGATAAAACTTGTAATGTAATGTACGGTTAAGTGTGGGACGAGGACTGGCATCCTGTTCTGTTCTGTATCACTGTTATGTGCCTGATCGTGAATAGTGTCTGATAGTGCACTTCTGTTGCACTAGTTCCTCTATAAGCCCCACTTATACCTTCTGTGCACTTGACGTAATGTAAAGTAATGTTCATGTATTTCAAAAGTTCATGCATAGTATGTGCATCACTGCATAGTATATTCTTACTGAGCTCTAGGCTAATAGTTGAACTCCCTATTGTAGGTATGGATCCTCCAGATGAGGACTTTGTGCCTCAGGCCGACGAGTAGATGTAGTTGGCGGGAAGAGCTCATAGGGTGGTTGTGGCAGCCAGACATATTTTGAACCTATGGGGGTGTATTTTTGAGGTGTATGTCAAGTTCTGTACAACTTTTGGGATTTTAAAACGATGTATAGACTTTGTGTTGATATTTTAAAACCTCTGTTCTGACAGTTGAATATATATTTTGAAATATTCTGGAACTGCTTGAAGTCTTTTCTTTTAGGTTATGCATGGATTGTCTTGGGTTTTAGAGCTATCTATGCAGTTAGATTTTTTAACTTCTGTCATGTTTTTCTGATATGTCCAAACTTATGTTTTGAATCGGGTTTTTGAAGTTTGAAGCTTTTGTGTCAAGAGATGTAAACTGTCAAACAGGGAGGTAGCGAATCGATCGGCTGTGGTAGCAGATCGATCGGTGAAGTGTTGGATTTTAAAAACAGTCGTCCATTATGTCCTTTAAAACAGTCGTCCACGCTATTCTTTAAAACAGTTGCCCATTTCTGCAGTTGTCCATTCCTGTTGTCCATTCCTGTTGACTTCTGCAGTCGTCCACAGCTTCTGCACTTCTGTTGTCCGCAGCTTCGCAGCTTCTGCACTTCTGTCGTCCACAGCTTCTGCACTTCTGTCGTCCACAGCTTCTGCACTTCTGTCGTCCACAGCTTCTGCACTTCTGTCGTCCACAGCTTCTGCACTTCTGTCGTCCACAGCTTCTGCACTTCTGTCGTCCACAGCTTCTGCACTTCTGTCGTCCACAGCTTCTGCACTTCTGTCGTCCACAGCTTCTGCACTTCTGTCGTCCACAGCTTCTGCACTTCTGTCGTCCACAGCTTCTGCACTTCTGTCGTCCACAGCTTCTGCACTTCTGTCGTCCACAGCTTCTGCACTTCTGTCGTCCACAGCTTCTGCACTTCTGTCGTCCACAGCTTCTGCACTTCTGTCGTCCACAGCTTCTGCACTTCTGTCGTCCACAGCTTCTGCACTTCTGTCGTCCACAGCTTCTGCACTTCTGTCGTCCACAGCTTCTGCACTTCTGTCGTCCACAGCTTCTGCACTTCTGTCGTCCACAGCTTCTGCACTTCTGTCGTCCACAGCTTCTGCACTTCTGTCGTCCACAGCTTCTGCACTTCTGTCGTCCACAGCTTCTGCACTTCTGTCGTCCACAGCTTCTGCACTTCTGTCGTCCACAGCTTCTGCACTTCTGTCGTCCACAGCTTCTGCACTTCTGTCGTCCACAGCTTCTGCACTTCTGTCGTCCACAGCTTCTGCACTTCTGTCGTCCACAGCTTCTGCACTTCTGTCGTCCACAGCTTCTGCACTTCTGTCGTCCACAGCTTCTGCACTTCTGTCGTCCACAGCTTCTGCACTTCTGTCGTCCACAGCTTCTGCACTTCTGTCGTCCACAGCTTCTGCACTTCTGTCGTCCACAGCTTCTGCACTTCTGTCGTCCACAGCTTCTGCACTTCTGTCGTCCACAGCTTCTGCACTTCTGTCGTCCACAGCTTCTGCACTTCTGTCGTCCACAGCTTCTGCACTTCTGTCGTCCACAGCTTCTGCACTTCTGTCGTCCACAGCTTCTGCACTTCTGTCGTCCACAGCTTCTGCACTTCTGTCGTCCACAGCTTCTGCACTTCTGTCGTCCACAGCTTCTGCACTTCTGTCGTCCACAGCTTCTGCACTTCTGTCGTCCACAGCTTCTGCACTTCTGTCGTCCACAGCTTCTGCACTTCTGTCGTCCACAGCTTCTGCACTTCTGTCGTCCACAGCTTCTGCACTTCTGTCGTCCACAGCTTCTGCACTTCTGTCGTCCACAGCTTCTGCACTTCTGTCGTCCACAGCTTCTGCACTTCTGTCGTCCACAGCTTCTGCACTTCTGTCGTCCACAGCTTCTGCACTTCTGTCGTCCACAGCTTCTGCACTTCTGTCGTCCACAGCTTCTGCACTTCTGTCGTCCACAGCTTCTGCACTTCTGTCGTCCACAGCTTCTGCACTTCTGTCGTCCACAGCTTCTGCACTTCTGTCGTCCACAGCTTCTGCACTTCTGTCGTCCACAGCTTCTGCACTTCTGTCGTCCACAGCTTCTGCACGCTTGCACTCTGTCGTCCACAGTTTTTGCACTTCTGTCGTCCACAGCTTCTGCACTTCTGTCGTCCACAGCTTCTGCACTTCTGTCGTCCACAGCTTCTGCACTTCTGTTGTCCAATTCACTTCGACTGATTTTGTTGGGGGTCATAGCTTTTCAAGTGCTGTGTTCTGTCGACCGAAAACCCTGCTTTAAAACACATTGTCCATTCTGTTCTGTGAACAGTCATCCATGCTGTCTTTTATTTCTGTCATCCACTGTAGCCTTCCACTGCATGGCTTCCAGTTTATGTTTCCCATTTTATTAAGTCTCCCACTGCATGTCTGTCATCTATTCTGCATTTTATTTAAAACGTCCAAAGTATTTTGTCTTCCTGTCTTCTTCTGTCATTTATTTCTGTAGTCCGATTTTAATTGTCATCCAGTTTTAAATATGTCATCTGATTTACCATGCCCTTTTAAATATGTCTTCTAGTCTTTAATTCCAGAGAAGGTTTTTCTCTGTTAAAGTTTTAAAAGTTCAAAAAAAAAAAATATGTCACATTTTGAATGTCCAGAGTGAGGCTCACCGTCCCCGATCGGGTCGGGGGTCGTCACACTTTTTCACTATCATTCTACCATTTAACTCAAACCAAAAGAATTTCCTGATGATGGAGAATTGTGAAGAATTGTGACTCTACGGTCTAGAATCCTCTCGGGCTCCTCTTTATAAGATATATTCTCTTGGATAGACACATTGGTCTAGAAGATATATTGCGATAGAGTTTGAAATTTATTTCCTTAAAGTAGAACATGACACATTATAGATGTAACTTAACTATGGCGGTAAATCTAATTGATCAGCCACTGAACCAACTCGATCAATAATCCAAAAGGCCACAGAACCAATTCGACTCACATGGGGAAACCCATATACTGGTCTAATAGTTTTTATTATAAATGAACTCCATCAAAGACAAGTGATTTACTCAGCTATCACCAAAGTCTAGAAGACATTACCTCAACATGTTTTCGGGAATTTTAATACTACATTCAAACTAATAATATGTCTAAGGATGTTGTACTCAAATTAACCTCTATACCCAAATCTCTTTGAATGGGTCTCCAAAATTTTGAAGTGAACCTCGGATCTCTGTTTGACATATTACTCAAAAGAACACAGTGAAGACATACAATGGTTTCAATATATAACCTCTCAACCTTGTTAAAGAGAAATTCATTTTAGCTGGTATAAAATATACTAATTTTGTCAATCTATACCCAAACAACATCAAATTTCTTTACAATTTTCGATAACTTGAGAACAAAATCCATAGTAATTATATCTCATTTCTACTAAGAAATAGGGAGAGGCTGCGACAACACAATTGGTCTTTGATGTTCAACCTTAATTGGTGACAAGTCAAACACTTGAACATTGTATATTGCTACATCTCGCTTCATTCCATACAAAAATGAAAATTTCCTCAGATTTGAGCTTTAGAATTTTCCTCAAGACATCTGGTTCGAGCTTCCAGACTTCTATACAAAGTGGTTTGATGCTCATGATTGCTATAGATTTCACTTGGCATCTGTTGTGGGTGTTTGCGGTGAAAATACTTCTCGTAATTGAGCATTCGTGAGTTCTTTTATTTTTATATACAGCTCAACATTGGCATCTAAACTTCAACTGAGGGCATTCACACAGAGTAAACATTGACACTTAGCGATCCTTAACCCTTCAATGTGTTTTCAATGAGTCCTAAGGGTGTAACGACCCGAGGAGGATCATCACGTGTCATGACTTTCCTTTAAACTTATCCGTACTTTTATACCTCTGTAATCGGTGTATATATTTTTTTTTATATATATATCGAATCTCATTCTAACTTAACTTAAGTTCGCTGAACAACCACATTTAGCTTTCACTCCTGCCGGTCGCTAAACGACAAACATCCAGTTGTTCTACCGGCCTGCACGTGCATCTCACATGATTCATTAGACATCTATCGGCAGGCACACATATTTGCATCTGCCGACGGTCACGTGCATCACACGTGACCAATTAAATCATCACTCAATTACAACGACAAAAGACTGACTTATCTACCGATGACAAGGCACTCCATCTGCCGATGGCAACACACAACATCTGCCGATGGCATTTATACTACATCTTCCGATAGATTAACTCACATCATCTGCCGATGACGTGGCACTACATCTTCTGGTAGATTAACTCACATCATCTGCCGATGACGTGGCACTACATCTTCTGGTAAGGCGGAATGACATTTCCATCTTCCGGTATCTTGACCTACTACACATGCCGATCTCTAGGCATATCGTCTGCTGATGACGTCAGCCGGAAGACAAATACTTTTCCTCTTCCGATGACGTCCTCCGGAAGACAGACTTACCCGACTCCCATCACAATCCTCCTGTCGATTTCTACACTTCAAAATAACACATCTCCTGCCGATAGACAAGTACTTTCATCTACCGACTACTAAACATTAACCTAACATCTTCTTCTTCCGGTAGACGAGCAAACTTCATCTACCGATTTCTAAACTCCATAATAACACTCACACCTTCCGATAGACAAATACATTTCGTCTACCGGCAGCACAAACATCATAACTTCAAACTTAATACCGGGACACCAACAGAATAAACCACAGATTCATTAAAACTCATACAACGGAAGACTTAGTTAAAATCACTCATTCTATATTCTTATAATATACTCATAATCAGTATTCAAGCTAGACAAGTTCAAGCTCCATAATCATAAGTAACATCATCCTACTTAAACTTTTATGTTCATAGTTATCATTAAAACCTTAAGAGTGAAACCAGAGGGTCATAATCGCTATCCAGCCACAGACTTTCCACCCTGAGCACCTTCCAGCAACCAGCTTAAACTTCATCCTCAACTTTGTATTCCTCACCTGATATTTCTTCACCTACATCGTAAGGTGTAACTGTAAGCCTAAGGCTTAGTAAGGAATGCAAACTATTATGAGTTCATGAATGCATAACTTGGAGAAAAACATGCTCATAAGTCTTTTCTTTTCACGTACTTGTTCTTAATCATCATTCATAATCGTATCTCGTATTCATTGTTCATAATCATCATTCGTAGACATGCTCATATTCATCATTCCTTTCATCATTCATATTCTTCATTACATTATGTGGTTTAAGGGAGGATTTGTGCCGGTAAAGGGGGTTCGACAGTGAGTTTGATCATGGTCCCTACTGCGGGTCGTATTCATATGTCCTACTGCGGACTGTGACATACGCCGAACCACCCCCAACCCTCACTTAACCACGTTGCATAAGTTTTATCTTCTTATTTTATTCATGAGAAAACATATTTCAAAACATTTTCATATGCTTGAGAAGTAAAACATGATGCATAACATAAATGCACTTAATCATCGAACTAAGACAGGGGAGAACATCAGAATAACATAACCATATCCATCGACATTTCATCAAACATATAGAAGACAACGTTCACTAAATCTAACATAGTCCTTTGATGTAGGGCCCTATTGGCCGGAAACTTAGTACATTCACTTACCTGGATCCTTAGCAACTTGAATCACTTTCTCTTCAACTTCTCCACCTAAAACATTCCACATTATAGTAGTTAAAATCAAGTCCTAAAAGTTCTAATCGAAAGTCATCCTAGAATCTAGCAGCTAAGGTTCTCTGTGCAGTCTGAAATCCAAAACCGAAACAGCTAGATATAGCTATCGATTAAACGGGGTCGGTTATATAAAAGGTCCAGAATCGATTTAAAGGTGGCATTACCAAATGAAGATAAGGAACGATAACCAACTGACTTAGCCATTGAAGAACTCGAAAGTACAAGTTCAACTGAAAACAGAGTTCTAAATGACTACCCGGCATCTACATTGTCAAAATCTTACCTAGAATGCGGGTTACCGGAGTAGAGGCTGAAAAAACCAGTTGCTGGGGAGGAAGAAAGTTCCAGAGAAGAAGGGAGTCGCCGAGAGGAAATGTCGGCTGCAGTGAGGTTTAAATGAGATTTAAGGTTTCCATTTTCTATTTATACCTAATCCTTCAGTCTTTATTACAAAATTGCCACTCAACCTAGTTTTACTCAACTTGTAATGAATTTGCCTCAACATTAAATTTAATCATAAAGGTTAAATAAAGGGTAACAATGAGAATGGTCAGAAAATCACCTGGCCGAAATGTCGGGCGTTACATCCACCCCTCCTTAAACAAAATTTTCGTCCCCGAAAATTGGTCAAGCAAAGAGTTCTGGATACTTGTCCAACATATCCTGCTGCAGTTCCCATGTAGCTTCTTCAATACCATGATTCTTCCACAAAACCTTAACCAACAAGATTTCCTTATTCCTTAGAGTCTTCACTGCAGAATCCAAAATTTGTACTGGTTTCTCTTCATACACCAAATTAGGCTCAACTTCAATTTCCATTGGTTTAACAACTTGAGTCGGATCACGTATGCATTTCCTTAGCATAGACACATGAAAGACATTGTGAACCTTTTCCAAAGATGGAGGCAAAAGTAACCTATAGGTTGTACTGCCAATTCTTGCTAAGACAGGGAATGGTCCAACGAATCGTGGATTAAGCTTTCCCTTCTTACCAAATCTTAAGACTCCTCTAAATGGTGAAATCTTCAGGAAAACTTCATCACCAACAGAAAACTCAAGATCTCTTCTTCTTTGGTCCGCATAACTCTTCTGTCGACTTTGTGCAGTTAACATCCTTTTCCTAATGACCGTAATCTTATCTGACATCTGTTGTAGAATCTCAGGGCCCAATAGCTTCGCTTCACCAACTTCATCCCAGTACAAGGGTGACCTGCATTTCCTACCATACAAAGCTTCATAGGGTGCCATACCAATTGTGGACTGATAACTGTTGTTGTAAGAAAACTCAATCAGAGGTAGGTGTCTACTCCAAGATGCCTGAAAGTCTAGAACACATGCCCTTAACATATCCTCGAGTATCTGAATGGTTCTCTCGGATTGTCCATCTGTCTGCGGGTGAAAAGCGGTGCTGAAGGATAACTTTGTGCCTAAGGTACCTTGTAAACTTTTCCAGAATCGGGAGGTGAATCTAGGGTCACGATCAGAGACTATGGATACGGGAATCCCATGCAACCTGATAATTTCTTGGACATAAAGGTTAGCAAGTTGATCCATCGTGTAGGTTGTCTTGACAGGTAAGAAATGAGCCGATTTCGACAGTCTATCAATCACTACCCAAATACTATCATGTCCCTTAGTTGACTTAGGTAATCCTACAATGAAATCCATAGCTATGTGTTCCCATTTCCATTCGGGAATAGGTAGAGGTTGAAGGGTACCTCCTGGTCGTTGGTGCTCTGCTTTAACTTGCTGACATACTAAGCATGACTCTACACACATGGCAACATCCCTCTTCATATTCGGCCACCAATAATGTAATCTTAAATCTCGATACATCTTAGTACTACCAGGATGTACAGAAAAGGAAGACGAGTGAGCCTCGGCCAAAATCGACTTACGTAATTCCTTATCATCCGGAATATACCACCTATTCCTAAACATCAGAATACCATCCTTGGTAAGACTGAACTCCGAGGAGACATCCTTCTGCTTACACACCATACTACTATTTTCCTTTGAATCTTTCTGTTGTGCCTCCTTAATTCTTTCTATGATAGTTGGTCTAATAGTAACATCGGCTAGTAAGGCTGACAACTCTGGAACTAGTTCCAATTCAAACTTCTGAACTTCAGTCCTCAAGGGTGCGGACAAAACTGACACTGCGGGTTGCATTGTCTTTGACATCCTGCTCAAGGCATCGGCTACAGCATTAGCCTTACCCGGGTGGTACTTGATTTCAAAGTCATAGTCCTTAACAAATTCTAACCAACGTCTTTGTCTCATGTTTAATTCCTTTTGGGTGAAAAGATACTTTAAACTCCTGTGGTCAGAAAATACATCGCACTGTTGTCCATACAAGTAGTGCCTCCAAATTTTTAAAGCAAAAACAACTGCAGCTAGCTCTAAATCATGAGTGGGGTAATTCTGTTCATAACCTTTTAGCTGCCTAGAGGCATACGCCACAACTTTACCTTCTTGCATCAAAACACATCCCAAACCAATCTTGGATGCGTCACAATAAACACTAAATTTTCCTTCTTCAGTTGGGAGAGTTAATAGCGGGACTGTCGTTAACTTCTGTTTCAATGATTGGAAGCTATCTTCACAAGCTTCGGTCCAAAAGTACTTGAGGTCCTTCTTGGTTAAATTGGTCAAAGGTTTAGCTATCATAGAGAATCCTTTAATGAACTTTCTATAGTAGCCAGCCAGACCAAGGAAACTTCGAACTTCACTGACATTCTTTGGCTGTGGCCAATCCTTAACGGCCTGAACCTTAGTTGGATCTACTGATATGCCCTCAGCAGAAATGACATGACCTAAAAAGTTGACCTTATCCAGCCAAAATTCACATTTGGACAATTTGGCATAAAGCTGCTGCTGTTTTAAGGTTGATAATACTATTCTCAAATGTTCTGCATGGTCGGTTTCAGTCTGTGAGTATATTAAAATGTCATCTATAAACACAATTACAAACTTATCCAGGTACTCACGAAACACTCGGTTCATCAAGTCCATGAAAGCTGCAGGCGCGTTAGTCAGTCCAAATGACATTACAAGAAATTCATAGTGTCCGTAGCGGGTTCTGAAGGCTGTCTTTGGTATATCTCCTTCCTTAACTTTCAGTTGGTAATAACCCGAACGTAAGTCAATCTTTGAGAATACCTTAGCTCCTTGTAGTTGGTCAAACAGGTCATCAATCCGGGGTAAAGGATATTTATTCTTGACTGTCAGCTTATTTAGTTCTCTGTAGTCTATACACATTCTAAGAGAACCATCTTTCTTCTTAACGAAAAGGACAGGTGCGCCCCAGGGAGAACTACTAGAACGTATAAATCCCTTGTCAACTAATTCCTGTAGTTGGACCTTTAATTCTTTCAACTCAACAGGTGCCATTCGATAAGGGTTCTTAGACACAGGTAATGCCTCGGGGTATGTATCAATCACAAATTCTATCTCTCTATCGGGTGGTAGTCCCGGTAAGTCGTCCAAGAATGCTTCAGGAAACTCTCGTACGGTAGGAATACCTTGTAATTCCACTTTATTCTTTACTCGGACATCCATTATGTTAGCTAGGTAACTCAAGCAACCACTCTTCAGTAACCGTTGAGTCACTAGTGAGGATATGATTGGTATCTTACTCATCTTTGGAATAGCTTGGAAGGTATACCGATCTCCATTTGGGGGTCGGAAATCAACTAGGCCAGACCTACAACTAATCGTGGCATAATGCCTAAATAACCAATCCATTCCTAAAATAATCTCATATCCTTTCATGTCAATCATAATCAGTTCTACATATAGCTCCTTATCTCCTAAGGACAAAACATCACCCTTCAACATTTGCTCAGAATGTAAAGACTTCCCTGATGGTAACATAACTCTATACGGTTTATCAACTGGCGAAAGTTCTAACTTATGTTTACACACAAACAGGGTTGCTATGAATGAGTGTGTGGCTCCCGTATCAATAAGTGTATAAGCAGAAAAACCACAAACCATAATGGTACCTGATATGACCGTGTGTGGTTCAACATCTTCATCCTCCATCATAGCATAGACTCTTGGTGCAACTCTAATTCGATTCGGGTCTGATGGCATCGGGCAGTCTCTGGCTATGTGTCCAACCTTGTCGCATCTATAGCAACGGCCAGAGTGCAGCTTGCACTCCCCATGGTGATTCTTCTGACAGTTGGAACATAGGGGAGCCGAAGGTCGCTTTCCTCTTCCTTGGTCATCACTTGGATTGAAGGATCTCTTAACACCTTGCTGTTGTTGTTGCTGGTTTCTGTTCTGCTGGGGTTGCCATCCCTTGTTCTGCCGTGGTGGTGGTTGAGTCTCCTTAGTGAACTTCCTTGGCTGTTCACGCTGTGCATAAGCTGTCATCTCAGCCTCCTCCAATTCCAGGGCCTTAGCCGTCACTTCGCCATAAGGTATATTGTGTATCCCAGAAGTCTTTACCTTCACATACAAACTCGGCTTCAGTCCTTGAACAAATTGGTAAATCTTGTCTTCATCATTCTCAACCAGTCGGGGAGCAAACCGTGACAAAGCATCGAATTTGCATATATAATCCGTCACAGAGCCAGTTTGCCGCAGGTTCATGAATTCTTTCTTCTTGCTGGCCTGAACGGTCCTATTGAAGTACTTGTCAAAGAAGGCAGTCTTAAACATATCCCAAGTCATAGTCTCTGCATTAACAGTGCTCTGAAGAGAATCCCACCAATGCCTTGCATTCAGCTCCAAATGATAGACAGCATAGGTGACTCTATCACCTTCATCAACTTTCGCATACTTAAACATGTCCTCTACTTTTCGGATCCATTCCTCAGCATAAATAGGGTCAGAAACTTGGCCATTGAATGTCGGGGGTCTGAGCCTGTGGAAGCGCTCACCCCCATGATCATGAGTTACATTAGAGCTGGAGTTCCCAAGCTCTTCTCTAGTAATCACTAGTTGCTCTATTTGTCGTGATTGGCGATTAACTAATTCTATTAGCTGAGCAACGGTGGTACTATCCACGTTGTCTTCCCTCTGTTGACCTCTTACCATCTTGAGATTCCTAAACAATAATAGAAACACATCTTAACATAATGACATCACTAGAATCATAAACACTTACAGTTGTTGGAGAGTACTCAGGTGGCAATCTGTGCTGGAAGGCAGTCTACAGAACCGGTTTTAGAACCTGGTTTAGCTTTGATACCATAATTGTAACGACCCGAGGAGGATCATCACGTGTCATGACTTTCCTTTAAACTTATCCGTACTTTTATACCTCTGTAATCGGTGTATATATTTTTTTTTATATATATATCGAATCTCATTCTAACTTAACTTAAGTTCGCTGAACAACCACATTTAGCTTTCACTCCTGCCGGTCGCTAAACGACAAACATCCAGTTGTTCTACCGGCCTGCACGTGCATCTCACATGATTCATTAGACATCTATCGGCAGGCACACATATTTGCATCTGCCGACGGTCACGTGCATCACACGTGACCAATTAAATCATCACTCAATTACAACGACAAAAGACTGACTTATCTACCGATGACAAGGCACTCCATCTGCCGATGGCAACACACAACATCTGCCGATGGCATTTATACTACATCTTCCGATAGATTAACTCACATCATCTGCCGATGACGTGGCACTACATCTTCTGGTAGATTAACTCACATCATCTGCCGATGACGTGGCACTACATCTTCTGGTAAGGCGGAATGACATTTCCATCTTCCGGTATCTTGACCTACTACACATGCCGATCTCTAGGCATATCGTCTGCTGATGACGTCAGCCGGAAGACAAATACTTTTCCTCTTCCGATGACGTCCTCCGGAAGACAGACTTACCCGACTCCCATCACAATCCTCCTGTCGATTTCTACACTTCAAAATAACACATCTCCTGCCGATAGACAAGTACTTTCATCTACCGACTACTAAACATTAACCTAACATCTTCTTCTTCCGGTAGACGAGCAAACTTCATCTACCGATTTCTAAACTCCATAATAACACTCACACCTTCCGATAGACAAATACATTTCGTCTACCGGCAGCACAAACATCATAACTTCAAACTTAATACCGGGACACCAACAGAATAAACCACAGATTCATTAAAACTCATACAACGGAAGACTTAGTTAAAATCACTCATTCTATATTCTTATAATATACTCATAATCAGTATTCAAGCTAGACAAGTTCAAGCTCCATAATCATAAGTAACATCATCCTACTTAAACTTTTATGTTCATAGTTATCATTAAAACCTTAAGAGTGAAACCAGAGGGTCATAATCGCTATCCAGCCACAGACTTTCCACCCTGAGCACCTTCCAGCAACCAGCTTAAACTTCATCCTCAACTTTGTATTCCTCACCTGATATTTCTTCACCTACATCGTAAGGTGTAACTGTAAGCCTAAGGCTTAGTAAGGAATGCAAACTATTATGAGTTCATGAATGCATAACTTGGAGAAAAACATGCTCATAAGTCTTTTCTTTTCACGTACTTGTTCTTAATCATCATTCATAATCGTATCTCGTATTCATTGTTCATAATCATCATTCGTAGACATGCTCATATTCATCATTCCTTTCATCATTCATATTCTTCATTACATTATGTGGTTTAAGGGAGGATTTGTGCCGGTAAAGGGGGTTCGACAGTGAGTTTGATCATGGTCCCTACTGCGGGTCGTATTCATATGTCCTACTGCGGACTGTGACATACGCCGAACCACCCCCAACCCTCACTTAACCACGTTGCATAAGTTTTATCTTCTTATTTTATTCATGAGAAAACATATTTCAAAACATTTTCATATGCTTGAGAAGTAAAACATGATGCATAACATAAATGCACTTAATCATCGAACTAAGACAGGGGAGAACATCAGAATAACATAACCATATCCATCGACATTTCATCAAACATATAGAAGACAACGTTCACTAAATCTAACATAGTCCTTTGATGTAGGGCCCTATTGGCCGGAAACTTAGTACATTCACTTACCTGGATCCTTAGCAACTTGAATCACTTTCTCTTCAACTTCTCCACCTAAAACATTCCACATTATAGTAGTTAAAATCAAGTCCTAAAAGTTCTAATCGAAAGTCATCCTAGAATCTAGCAGCTAAGGTTCTCTGTGCAGTCTGAAATCCAAAACCGAAACAGCTAGATATAGCTATCGATTAAACGGGGTCGGTTATATAAAAGGTCCAGAATCGATTTAAAGGTGGCATTACCAAATGAAGATAAGGAACGATAACCAACTGACTTAGCCATTGAAGAACTCGAAAGTACAAGTTCAACTGAAAACAGAGTTCTAAATGACTACCCGGCATCTACATTGTCAAAATCTTACCTAGAATGCGGGTTACCGGAGTAGAGGCTGAAAAAACCAGTTGCTGGGGAGGAAGAAAGTTCCAGAGAAGAAGGGAGTCGCCGAGAGGAAATGTCGGCTGCAGTGAGGTTTAAATGAGATTTAAGGTTTCCATTTTCTATTTATACCTAATCCTTCAGTCTTTATTACAAAATTGCCACTCAACCTAGTTTTACTCAACTTGTAATGAATTTGCCTCAACATTAAATTTAATCATAAAGGTTAAATAAAGGGTAACAATGAGAATGGTCAGAAAATCACCTGGCCGAAATGTCGGGCGTTACAAAGGGTATTTCGAATTTCAATAAAACTTAAATATGTAAAACATTTAAACAAATATTCAATCAAAAATTTATCTTTGCCAACCATCTCAAATAACTTGGAATAATATATTCGAATATCAATAAAATAATTATGCTTAATCCCTGTTAATTCAACCATCTCCCTCTTTTTATATGTTGACAACATTTGTTTTAAGTTATGCATTAGAGATTAATTAGAATATGAAAAATTTTCCTGAAATACATTCTCTCCCCATATATAATTGATACAAATTTTCTCCCCTATATATAATTCTCTCCACATTTGTCAGTATAAAAAAGATTAGCTAGTATTCGTGTAAATATGACAAGGAAAGTGTAACACCCGGTAATTTTCTATAGTTTACGTAGCCCTAGATTTTTTTTTTTTTTTTTGTGTTATGGGAGCTTAGTGGGAATTGTAGTTAAACCTATTTAATAAAAGTGAAAAGTTGAAGTTGAAAAGCCAAGCTTAGAGAATTAAAGTAGAAGATTTGATGTTGTGGAGATGAGGACAATTTGTGAGGTTGAAAAAATCATAGATGAGTTTATTGTGGCCTATATGGCATGGAATGAAAAGTCAATTAAGGTGGTAGGGTGGGGTTTGGCGTTGAAGACAACAAAAGAAAGAAGGATTGAAGGAAGAAATGAAAAGTGTTTGAAAAGTCAAAAAGGAGAGGTTGAATATTCAAAGGAAATAATGGTGATTATTTACTTTATGTTAAAGTAAATTGGGTTGATGAAGGTGAATGTAAAGGAGTCAATCACGTGGGAAGATAGGTGGAAAGGAAGAATGTGGTTTGATTTATAAAATGTTAAACTTTTGTTGCAAAATTTAAAAGTGAAAAGTTTATTTAAATGAAATGGGAAAAATTGTGGTGGAAAATACCATTTTTGCTTCTTCTCCTCTCCTCTTCCACGAGTGCCCTAAGACATCCTCCATTGTTAAAAAAATTCAAGCTTCCTTTGGCGAAGAAAATAGCAAGGTCGTCGAGATAGTGAAGTGATAAGACGAAGTGAACAAGAGAAAGCTGAGCAGTCAGGTAAGTAACGGATGTGTGTTTGTTGCCTTCGAGCCTACACCATAGAACGGTAAGGATTGTTTGCTTGTTTGTTATGCTTTGCTTTGTGTTATGCATCGCGTGTCATGCATCATTGGTTTTGAACTACGAAAAATACGAGTTTTCTTGCATGGTTTGATGGTGAGCGTGAGCGTGAAACGTAATCAGTTAAAGTGAATGGAAAAACTGCATCTTGATTAGAGTGACTTGTCGGGAATAAGTGCTGGAGTGTAGCACCCCGAGGGGATCTCTATAAGAGATGACCGGCTAAAACTACATCTTGATTAGAGTGACTTGTCGGGGATAAGTGCTGGAGTGTAGCAACCCGAGGGGATCTCTATGAGAGATGACCGGCTAAACCTGTATCTTGATTGGAGTTGCCTTGTCGGGAATCAGTGCTAGAGCGTAGCACCCCGAGGGGACGTCTATGAAGGATGACTGGCTAAAATACGTAATTGTGGTTTTGGCAATGGCCGTCTTGTACGATTATGGGATGTGAGCTAATGGCCATCCTGTACGATTACGGGATGTGACCTAATGGCCATCCTGTACGATTACGGAATGTGAGCTAATGGCCGTCCTATACGATTAGAGGATGTGAGCTTACCCGATCCACACGACTTATGGAATGATTAAAGGAATGATTAAAACAACGAATGGCAGATGAGCACAACTGAGTGTTAGAAACCGCATGTGATAGGATTGGTTGCATTGTTTTCATAGCATTCGTCATTCCCTACTTACTAAGCATTAGGCTTATGTTTTGTATTCTGTGGTGTAGGTGACGAGTTCTATATAGGTGAGGTAGACGAGACAGCTGAGGATTAGGCCGCAGTTGGAGGAGTACGGAGTCCGTCGGTGCAGGCTATTGTCGGGGCGTCTGGACCACTGTCTTCCTAGGGTAGTGTGGGAGGTGAATTTTTTGGTGTCAATGGTTTTGAAGGTAAATGTTTTGTACATGTTTGTTTTGAGAAAAAGTGGAAGTTTTAGTACGTCGTTTTTATAAATATTTTCGTAACTAGTTTGGAGATTTGGAAGTTGGTTGTGTTGTGGAGATTGAGGACTTTACTCCATAAAGTTTTAGTTTACGTGATTGAGGAATTATAGGGTTCGAATGAGAGGAACGGAAACTTGCTCGAAAAGCGGTTGAGTGCGTAGGGATAATCAATAAATGTCATGCTTATTTGGGGAAAATGAGCGTATGAAATGGGAGTGATAAGTGAGTAATGAGATAATAGAGTAGAAAGAAAATTGAAATAAATAGGGAGTAGAATAGAAGAGAATTTGAAAGGTTTTATATCGGTTATGTTGTCGGGTGAAGAGTGAGAAATAAGTTAATTTAGTCTTAATACTTTGTTAGTGTTTGATGATGACTGAGATAGAAGTTGGACAAAAGGAGCATAGTGAATGTAAGTCCGAGAATTTAGAGGGATAAATGTAAATAGTGAGTGTAACGCCCCCGAACCCACCCTGGCTCGGAGCGCTACTTTGCTAACCAATCTCACGCTAAAACATACTTTAAATTAGATCTAAGTCTCTCAAAACTCTCTTAAGTTATACCTAACTGCCTAGACTCACTAATTTCCCTTAATCCTAACCTTTAAGCACCACGGCGTCCTTCCCTAAAATTTCAGCAAAGTAACGCCTGTAAATGGCGCCTCCAAAATGCTAGGTACCTGCAATAAGTCAATCCCCAAACAATCCAGAATATTCTTAACCATCTAACCAACCTACGAAATCTCCAACAGTTAACCAAAATGAAGAACCAACAACTAACCAAAATAAAGAAATGCCCACAATATAGGGTAACTCATCACCCAGAACTATGCCTATATACAACAATACAATAACTCTCAAAACATCAATCAAAAGGAAAGTCTACAAACCACCAAAATAAATGTAACTTATACACGACTCCACAATACTGTTTCACACACGTCTTTCTTGTCTTTCCGAAGACAATGGTCGAGACGCCCCGACAACTGCCCGCACCGGCATACAGCGTACATCAACGACTGCGTCCCAATCCTAGTTTTCTTCGTAGCTCTAACCTATACTCCTGTCGTCACCTACACCAGAGAACACACACACACACGTAAGCTTACGCTTAGCAAGTAGGGAATAGCAAATATAAACAAGCACATGGCATACACAACCCTCACACAACCCTAACAACGCAAAACATCACTAACAACACGACCCAACAATGCAACACAACACCACAATGCAATGCAATCCTATCATATGCAGTTTCTACACACTCTGTTGTTTTCTTTTCGTTTCGGTTGCATTTATCTTTCACTTTCAGGTGAATCAAGTAGGCACACGCCCCCACACAGTCCAGGACGGCCACGCCTTGATCCACGGAGCTAGACCGGAGGCACACGTCCCAACACAGTCCAGGACGGCCAACACGAATCTCCCCCAATCGATCGTAGAATCCTCATTGTGCACTTCAAGCACGAACAGGTCGAGGAATTCGTACTCACGCACATTACGTACATTAACAGGGCATCTCGAATAGAATCCCTCGCGGGGTGCTCAACGAGCCACTTGCCCAACGAAGCTATTCTACTCGAGACCAAGTTGCAATCCATTCTTATCTTTCATTACGTCATCCTCACCACTCAACCGTGCAAAACACGTGATTTCGTCAGTTAGAAAACAATGATGCATGTGTCAACCAAGATATGCAACTCAAGACCAATCAACCAACCAGACAAGCAACTCTACGCAATCCCGAAGTAACATAATTAATTCAACGTAACACGAAGCAAAGCAATAACAAAGAAACCCTACCGTTCTCTGGTGTAGGCCCGAAGGCAAAAGAATAACATCCACTACTTACCTGGCGTCCTAGCTCGCTGAGGGTACTCGATTACCTGTCCATCTACAGCTCGACCTACGATAAATATTCATCAAACCATTCAAATCAAGTCTACATCTACCAATTACTCTCAAACTACTATTTTTAACTTAACTCAACTAAAGTCTAACTAATCGGGCCACTAATTTGGGTTCGGTAAAAACCGACCCGAAACCTCAAACGTGCATAACTTTTGCGTCGGTTATCGGAATCGAACGATTCCAGCGGCCACGTACTCCTCTAATAACCTATTTTAACCTTCCAAAAGGAATTTGAAAACAAACGACCCTAGCTAGGTCAAAAATCAGAAAACCCGAACTGCCCCTTCACCCAAAAAATTCCCTTTTCTAATTTTCCATCAATTCTCCTCCAATTCCATACCAATTAATCTCCTATACCCTCAATTAGCATAAACTAACCAAAAATCTCGAATTACAAGCAAAACCCCGAAATACCCCAAAGAGGGCTTTTTGGTTTTTCGCCCAAATTGGGCTCCCCATGGCCAGGCGATGAAAGCTGACTATAAACCCGGCCATTCGACGCCAAGAACGGCCAAAAACAGCCGGTGATCGGAACTCAAACTAGGTCCTCACCCTCGGCCAAGAACAGAACCGAAACAGGGCGTAAAATCAACTCACCGGTTCGGTTCGCGCGCGGAGAAGGCCGGAAACCTGCTCCTCGCCTTCGTCTGGCCGGAGACTGTCGGAAGTCGCCGGTGATCGGCGCCGCGTCGCCTCCCCCCGTCGTCTCTCCCCTGTTCGCGCTCGGGCTCGGGCTCGATCTCAACAGAATAGCTTCGGCTATTCTGTTGAGTTTTATTATTTATTTATTTTTTAATAATAATAATAATAATAATAAATACCACTTAATAAACCCACATTACCATTCTGCCCTTCCAAAAATTCCATTAAATTCCGTTCTCAAATTATAAATTTTCGTTAATAAACCGTTTAAGTCACTTTTAATTACTTTCCCTTCTTTTTGCTATTTCTTTTAAATTCAATAAAACAACTATCTTATTATGCTTTTATTTTCTCTCCAATTTTATCCATAAAAAAAATTCCCGGGTGTTACAATCTACCCTCCTTACAAAAATTTTGTCCTCAAAATTTGTGGCCTTGTTATTCCTCAATGTACTCATCTCATCTTACCTATTCAATATCCTCAATTAGAATTTACTAATCTCCTCACTTATCTCACTTCTAACTCTTCATCCACTCTTCACCCGACAACATAGTTCAAACCCTTAACTTAAGAGTCTAACTCTCATAACTATTTACTCTCACTCATTTATACCTTTAACTTACTAAATCATTACCTATACTTTCAAACTTTTACAATTTAAGTCTCGTTATCTTCTAAGTTCTTCAGCTTCATACGAAATACACAATTTCTAATAGCTAACTTCCTTATCTTAACTCTCCTTCATAGTTAGCTAATCTCAACACTTCCCTCTACTACCCTCTACTAATACTCGAGAACATAAAATCTAGAACATAAAATAATCGTTTTTCTAACTTACATCTACCAACCTCTATTTTCTTATTTACCCTCTACTAATACTCGAGTTCTCATTCACATCTCACTCTTAAGCTCGCCAACTCTTAAACTTATCAATTTTAGTCAAATCTATTTACGACATCAATAATTTCGACTTTGTTACATACGAGTCGAACCTTAGAACCTTCTACTTAACATTATCCCTAAGTAACTCAAATACTTTTCGTACAATATCTCGTTCTTCTAATTTGAAATTCTCTAATTCCTTAGATCTTACACTATTATTTCACAATCACCACATGATTTCAATCAATCACATCTTCTAAAGTATTAACAACACTTTACTTAAACTAGATTATAATATACTTAGATACTTCCACTCTACGTAAGTCTAAAATAATCCATTAAAACTTCCAACCTGAATCCTTAGCTATCGATCTAGTTTAACCCAGTGGAGTAATTTCTTTCATCTTATCAACTCCAATCTCTTACACTTACTCATATCATCCAATCAAGACAATTTATACCTCGAACAATCATGACATTTCATTACACAGCCCTCGTATTCAACGCTTTCATCTCTTAAACCTATCCACTATCCCTCAACTTGTCTAACTCCTACTTTCAGTCATTACCAAACACTCAAATTCTTAGGTCTAACAAACTTTTCCCAACTTTACACTCAACACTCATACCTAATACCTTAAATGATATATACTCACTTTTCACACTTCACCCACTAACATAGGTCAAACGCATAACTTAGTCTAACTTTCATACCTATGTACTCGTACACATTTAACAACTTTAACTTAATTTGACAATCAATCAATCAAACTTAACAATTTCTTAAAGCTAGACACCCTAGCTTTTTCTTGAGCTTAATTTGTATAATTCCTTATTTCACACAAAACATGTAACTCTCTAAGGGAAAACCATCATACGTATATCATTATTACAATCACTCTAGGTTATCTATTTCCTCATTCTAAAATCTATCTCGTACCCACCATATCCTCACCCATTTAACACTAGGACACAACTCACACCTTTTCTAACAACGATCACTTCAATATCATGATCCCAAGAATTCGATCAATATCCTTCTTACCCTAAATCCCCAAAATTTCATTTTCTTCTACTCACCTAACTCTTGGGTTGCTATACTAAACTTCGACTACTCTATAGTCTTCGTCACATATCCCTAAATGACAAGTTCCCATGTCTACAATATATCTTCAAAGTTTTACATTTTCTCAACTTACTCATTCCAAGCTCATCTCTCATATTTCACTTAAGCGTCTATTAGTTACACCCTCAAACTTTTCTGCATCTCCAAGAGTTTAACTAGGACTCTTCATTCCCTCTAACTTAGTTCTTAACCCAAATTGTTCCCTGAGCTCCACACACTTAGTCCCTCATGAACCCTACTTCTAAGTGCACTCCCTTGATCATTCCTGTTCAATTGGAATTTTCTGCACTTTACTCGAGATGTTCAATCCTTACCTTACTTGCTCTCACTACATCACTGCCCAAATCATCTACCGAGTGCCCCTAATATGTCACACCCCTAATACTGTACCTGTATTTCACGTAATATATTTTTTTTTTTTATCCTAATAACTTTTATTAAACTCTAAGCGGAACCTAATCCGAAATCGAAACCAGAATCGAAATCGGAATTTAAATCTAACTTTTAAAACATTTAAAACAATTAAATAGAATCCTAAAACATTTAATAAAAGAGTTAAAATATTTAATTAAAACAATTAATAGTTGGGAGGACAAAACTGTCCAACCCAAACAAATCAGGGCAGCGACTGAGCGCTGCCCCTGATCGCTGCTCATAGGCAGCGATCGATCTCTGCCTTGCTGCAGAGATCGATCGCTGCACATAAGCAGCGATCGATCTCTGCAGCAATGCAGAGATCGATCGCTGCACACTTGCAGCGATCCTTCTCTTCTTCTTTCTTCTAACTTCGTCTTTCCCCCTATTTTATTTCTCACAATTGCTCCTCCAACACTTCACTTCAAACACTTCAACAATTCAAAACTCAAACTTCACACTTAGCAGAAACCACATCAGTGAGCTCTCTGGAATCGATTCCAGAGAGCTAAACTTCAAATGCTATACACCAATTTCTCCTCAATAAGCACGATAACTTATAACATAAACTCGTATAACTTGCAGCGGACTTTGCGAAATCCAACTGCGTGGATAGCTCTAAAAACCGAGCTTATCCGTAACAAATCCTAAAGTCATTTAAAACGTTTCCACAACATTTAAATATAGTTTAAACCAAAACATTTCTATATACAATTTACCAAACAGATCCAGAATTTCAAAACAAATACCATTATCTAAACATCCTATCAATTTGTCCCAAAACGTTCCAAAATCTATACATACTCCCCACGGGTCGGTGAAGCCTCGACTGCGCCAGCACACCACCGCAGCCATCCTCGATCAACCGGACTCATGCCTCAGGAGAAGGAATCCCATCCTCACCTGGTTTCTCGAAATCTATGTCACCTACACCATACAACACACTATGAGATAAAATCTCAGTAAGACTCGTAAATGCAAGTACTATGCCATGCTATGCGGTGCTATGCCATGCTATGCTGTGCTATGCCATGCTATGCACTGTAGGTGTCACCGAGATCCTATCCCTCTAACCGGAGAGAGCTCATCCAGCGGGCGGACTACTCTTTCCAGCTAGAGGCGGGGGGTGCACGCTTACAAAACGTACAGCCGTGCCTGAGCCCCACCTCGCATGACCAATAATCTGTAAGCCCTTCGGCCGACAAACTGTAAGCCTTTCGGCCGACATACTATAAGTCTTTAGGCCGCTATACTGTAAGCCTTTCGGCCGAAATACTATAAGCCTTTAGACCGTTTTTATTCTTTGCATTATCTTTATACAATGTGCGGAAATTCATTTTCTATGCTTTTCTTTAAAACACGTGATGCATGAACAGTTCTATACCATAATATAAACAAACAATATCATGTACCATCAAGACGATAACAAACAACCTATAAAACAACTAATCCTGACTACCCAAACCAGAACAATTTAAACAAACGAAAGCATCTCCGAAATTCCTCGAGACGACTTGACGGTACGGTGTAGGCCAATCGGCCAGAGAAGAATCACGAGAACTTACTTGTTGTCCGTAGCTCTTGCTCCGTCCACGAGCGTTGTTCACCTACGCAATTTTCATCAATTTGTCGTTAATACGAGCTTGAACAATTAAATGTCCAAATTTCAAAATCCTTAACTAATAAATTTCCTAAAGTTCCGACTTAATAAATCGAAGCATTTAGAACGTTATTTAATGCTCGATAATTTGAAATTCCAATTACGAGTTATTTCCTAAAACTCGAAATTTCACAATTTTATACTTTTTCACAAATTGGTTTATCTTCGTCCAATAACGTCCAATACGTAAAATATACACTTAATCATGGCTAACCTATTAATTACGAGCCCTAATTCACGTTTTTATCGAAAACCTAACGAAAACCCTAAACGTAAAACTCTACGAAAACCGAAATCTAAAGTCCGGAAACTAGAGAATCATACCGAGGGTAGCGAGAGGAGGAGAAACCGTGAAGGAATCGAAGCGATCGGAGGTCCGACGGAGGTCGGATTATCATCGGCCGTGAGAAACCCTCGGTTTCTTTTCTTCTCTGGTCGCGGGAGAAAGAAAATAAAGAAGACAGAATGAAGTTCTGTCGAGGGGGGGAGGGTTTATTTAATTTAATTTAATTTTTACTTTGCAAATTACCATTTTGCCCTTCTATTACTTTTCTTTATGCGTTTCGTTAATCGTCCACCAATTCGGATTCTCAAAAATTCCATATTTTGCCAATAAGTCCAACTTATTATTTGGGACTTAATAAAACTGTCCGTTCGCAATTTGGACCTCGTTTACTATTTTTTATTAAAACGTCACTTACTTTACGATAAAGGTAATTACTCGGAATATAGCGTCACTATTCCGAAAATTCTCCAAAATTCCTTAAAATTCTAATTATTTGTTAGGATCGTGATGACGCTTTCTTTTCGTAAAACGGACCTGATTTGACATATTTACCAAAAATGCCATTATATAATAAAATAATAATATAATATATTATATCCGTAGTCCGTACAAGCCAGATATTACATTCCACCCTCCTTATTCAGAATTTTGTCCTCAAAATTTGCTCTGGCTTATAGTCCTTGACATTAACGTCCCATGTCTTGCAGCCTTATACTTCGATCTATCATTCGTACTTGCGGTCGTAAATCGTGATTCTAAACCAAAACCCTTCACTATAGTCTCTAACATCAGCCTTAATCTGCATTCACTACTTTCGACTCGATCATATACTTTCTTTCTAAAGTGTTGAGCACAATTTAAAACGGAAATTCTCAAATCAGTCAACCTTGCGACCTATCTGCTACCTTAATATTTGTGCATGTCTCAACTTTCAACCTTTAATTAATAACTCACTCATTAAACTTCTCATTAATACTAGCTTCAAAGTTTTCTTTCATCATCGTCTTTCCTCCGCTGTCCCTTCAGGTCAATACTATACGCAAGCTTTCTAACGCCAGTCAGATTGAATGCCTACAATTTCATCCAATTTCTAGGCTGTAACTCATACCTCAACGCAATTCTCTCGATCTTACTCACAATCGGGATACACACCAACCGAATTTCTATATTAACTTTCTAATCGTAGTCCTCATTTTTTAGTTCACGCATCAAATCTTACCAAATCTCTAGGTCTTAACTAGACGACCACTAACTGTGTACTTGACACCTAACGTTCCAAGCACACATTGGTTTACATTCAGTCACCCAAAACGTTAAACTCTCTCTAACTTATCAATTGGTCTCTACTAAAGATTGTCTCTTATCCTCAATCCTCGAAATAACTTCGACTTCCCGACGTCATTTGGGCTGACTACCGTTCAAGGACTCCTAACAACACCCAAGCTGCAATCCGAATTCTCCCTTATTTTAACTTCAAGTTTTCTTTAGTTTCTACTTTCTTAACCTCGTGTCTATCCAATACTTACCTAACTACCTCACGCTATCGAAGCCTTCTTAAATTACTTACTCTCACGCTAGATCTCAACTACACTACACCCTTATCCATCCATCGGGCATAACAATTTATACACATATATATATATACCTCGGAGTTGCAAACTAATTGCGTAAAAGTTCGTTGTCCTTAACCTTGGTCACTACCACACCCATCAGAGTCTACATTTCTCTAGTAATGCTTCCGTATATCTTCTTTGTCAATCAGTATCCAAATTGTACTCTTTCGTGGACACTTCGCAGGTCTTAATAACTGTTTTCCAGGTGAGCTTCTCAACTAGAATTTCCATCAACTTCGAGCACAGTCAAGTCCCTAAGTCTTGTCATGGATTTGCTCTAAACTATTCCTTCTAACCGTAGGTCATTTGTGTACTTATTGGTATCGACTTGTCAAGTACGAGTCGAATCATTGAAATGTTCTAACGTAACCTCGTCTCTAAGTCTACTTAATAGTCTCTGTGAAGTCTCTCATTTTCCTTATTCGAAAATTTGTTAATTTCCCCCAAATCACGCAACATTAAACCCTAGATTAGACCTCTGATCTTAATCTAACAGTCTCCTTCACTTCTTCCCTAAATTCTCCCCAAATCCTCAAACTCTACCATATAATTCTCCAATAATTTGAAACATCTCTTCGTTAAAGCTACCCTTTCTAGTTCCTCGAACACTGACGTTCCTACATCCTGACTCTAGTTAAATCACCACTGACTCCCTCTACAGTCATTCTAGTTACTTTAAACCTGGAAATACGACATCTGATTCAAAGTACTAAACTTTTCTCTCAAGTAGGTATCACGTTTGTGTTCCTAAGTTCTTCGTAGTTCTTAGGCCTCCGCTTCATAACCTCCACTCAACACTTCCTAATGCACGAAGTGTCTACTATTTACTAATCACTCTCTACTTTACTACGTCTCCCTCTTATAGAAAGTTGGACAAAATCCCACTCACAAATTGAGTAGTCGATCATCGTCGGTTAGTCTTCTAAGACTATATACTTATTTTCTAAGGATTGACCAAACTCGGAACTCGAGCATTACCTTTTTGTATAACCATCATCTCTCTATTGCTTCGAGATTTATTAACCTCACAGTTCCAAGCAAATTCCTTTATTCTCTTCATCGATACTTGTCGATACGAACACTCCATTGTATTCGCGTCTTCAACGTTGCGTTGTTCCACCACCCCTTTACAAAAGAAGTCAACGTATCGTATACCCCTTCAACAATCTACTTAAATTAAACTTTCGGGTACCACCCATGTCCAGGTGTTCCTTGCTTCCCGTGGATCCAAGTTACTAAATTTTTTTCCTGCGATATTTTCTTGTCTACTTGTGCGTACTGACGATACCTTGACAATCTAGAACATTCCCTAAACTACAAATTTCTCATTGATTGATCACATTCTAAAATCTAAGGGTCTATCAATTAGGGTTTAGTTCTCATTTATTTAAACCTTATTTGTCATAAATTGTACTCCTCCCTTGGAAATATGAACCTCGAGTGTTCAACTCTCTCGGTTACACCGAGTCATGGACTTTAACGCATAACTCTACCCCTCCTATATTCGAAGTTTATGTTTGTTTGTTGTTGTTTTTAAACTTAGGTCAACCTATCACACAGTTATATTCCCAGAATTTAAACTCTAATATTCTTTATTTTATTAACTACCGAAATAAAACTATACCTGAAACAGCTGAGGGTTGGCCATCATTCTCGCCCTTGTTCGGGGCAATTATCCTTGGTGCAACCTTTTTCTGATCCCTACCCAGTTTCGGGCACCTCCTGACGTAGTGGCCAATCACTCCACATTTATAGCACATTTCTGTGCCTAATCTGCATTTTCCATAATGCTCCTTCTGGCAATTAGGACATAGTGGTCCTCGATAAGTCCCTTGTGCGCGCTTCGATCGGCTTTGTTCTATTTCTTCCTTGTCCTTCCTCTTTGCACCATGGTCATCAGGAGCAACCATCCCTTGGGTCCTAGGCATTTCTCGATTTATCAATGCCTCTAGTTGACGAGATTGGCTATCTATAAGTCGGGCCTGTTGGTCAAGATGTTGGGACTGTTGTGCTATCAACTCTCTCAATTGGTCTATCGTATCGTCTCTGTCATCTCGTTCGTTTCGTGGACGCACCATAATTATGTAATTCCTATATAAAAGTTAAACGAATATTCTAAGAAACTAGAAATCAAATAAAGCTATAAACATACTTACAGTTGATGAAGAATGTCCGCGTAGTGGCTGTGCAGTCGAGCAGTCTACAGAACCGATTTTAAAACCCGGGGGCTCTGATACCATAACTGTCACACCCCTAATACTGTACCTGTATTTCCCGTAATATATATTTTTTTTTTATCCTAATAACTTTTATTAAACTCTAAGCGGAACCTAATCCGAAATCGAAACCAGAATCGAAATCGGAATTTAAATCTAACTTTTAAAACATTTAAAACAATTAAATAGAATCCTAAAACATTTAATAAAAGAGTTAAAATATTTAATTAAAACAATTAATAGTTGGGAGGACAAAACTGTCCAACCCAAACAAATCAGGGCAGCGACTGAGCGCTGCCCCTGATCGCTGCTCATAGGCAGCGATCGATCTCTGCCTTGCTGCAGAGATCGATCGCTGCACATAAGCAGCGATCGATCTCTGCAGCAATGCAGAGATCGATCGCTGCACACTTGCAGCGATCCTTCTCTTCTTCTTTCTTCTAACTTCGTCTTTCCCCCTATTTTATTTCTCACAATTGCTCCTCCAACACTTCACTTCAAACACTTCAACAATTCAAAACTCAAACTTCACACTTAGCAGAAACCACATCAGTGAGCTCTCTGGAATCGATTCCAGAGAGCTAAACTTCAAATGCTATACACCAATTTCTCCTCAATAAGCACGATAACTTATAACATAAACTCGTATAACTTGCAGCGGACTTTGCGAAATCCAACTGCGTGGATAGCTCTAAAAACCGAGTTTATCCGTAACAAATCCTAAAGTCATTTAAAACGTTTCCACAACATTTAAATATAGTTTAAACCAAAACATTTCTATATACAATTTACCAAACAGATCCAGAATGTCAAAACAAATACCATTATCTAAACATCCTATCAATTTGTCCCAAAACGTTCCAAAATCTATACATACTCCCCACGGGTCGGTGAAGCCTCGACTGCGCCAGCACACCACCGCAGCCATCCTCGATCAACCGGACTCATGCCTCAGGAGAAGGAATCCCATCCTCACCTGGTTTCTCGAAATCTATGTCACCTACACCATACAACACACTATGAGATAAAATCTCAGTAAGACTCGTAAATGCAAGTACTATGCCATGCTATGCTATGCGGTGCTATGCCATGCTATGCTGTGCTATGCCATGCTATGCACTGTAGGTGTCACCGAGATCCTATCCCTCTAACCGGAGAGAGCTCATCCAGCGGGCGGACTACTCTTTCCAGCTAGAGGCGGGGGGTGCACGCTTACAAAACGTACAGCCGTGCCTGAGCCCCACCTCGCATGACCAATAATCTGTAAGCCCTTCGGCCGACAAACTGTAAGCCTTTCGGCCGACATACTATAAGTCTTTAGGCCGCTATACTGTAAGCCTTTCGGCCGAAATACTATAAGCCTTTAGACCGTTTTTATTCTTTGCATTATCTTTATACAATGTGCGGAAATTCATTTTCTATGCTTTTCTTTAAAACACGTGATGCATGAACAGTTCTATACCATAATATAAACAAACAATATCATGTACCATCAAGACGATAACAAACAACCTATAAAACAACTAATCCTGACTACCCAAACCAGAACAATTTAAACAAACGAAAGCATCTCCGAAATTCCTCGAGACGACTTGACGGTACGGTGTAGGCCAATCGGCCAGAGAAGAATCACGAGAACTTACTTGTTGTCCGTAGCTCTTGCTCCGTCCACGAGCGTTGTTCACCTACGCAATTTTCATCAATTTGTCGTTAATACGAGCTTGAACAATTAAATGTCCAAATTTCAAAATCCTTAACTAATAAATTTCCTAAAGTTCCGACTTAATAAATCGAAGCATTTAGAACGTTATTTAATGCTCGATAATTTGAAATTCCAATTACGAGTTATTTCCGAAAACTCGAAATTTCACAATTTTATACTTTTTCACAAATTGGTTTATCTTCGTCCAATAACGTCCAATACGTCAAATATACACTTAATCATGGCTAACCTATTAATTACGAGCCCTAATTCACGTTTTTATCGAAAACCTAACGAAAACCCTAAACGTAAAACTCTACGAAAACCGAAATCTAAAGTCCGGAAACTAGAGAATCATACCGAGGGTAGCGAGAGGAGGAGAAACCGTGAAGGAATCGAAGCGATCGGAGGTCCGACGGAGGTCGGATTATCATCGGCCGTGAGAAACCCTCGGTTTCTTTTCTTCTCTGGTCGCGGGAGAAAGAAAATAAAGAAGACAGAATGAAGTTCTGTCGAGGGGGGGGAGGGTTTATTTAATTTAATTTAATTTTTACTTTGCAAATTACCATTTTGCCCTTCTATTACTTTTCTTTATGCGTTTCGTTAATCGTCCACCAATTCGGATTCTCAAAAATTCCATATTTTGCCAATAAGTCCAACTTATTATTTGGGACTTAATAAAACTGTCCGTTCGCAATTTGGACCTCGTTTACTATTTTTTATTAAAACGTCACTTACTTTACGATAAAGGTAATTACTCGGAATATAGCGTCACTATTCCGAAAATTCTCCAAAATTCCTTAAAATTCTAATTATTTGTTAGGATCGTGATGACGCTTTCTTTTCGTAAAACGGACCTGATTTGACATATTTACCAAAAATGCCATTATATAATAAAATAATAATATAATATATTATATCCGTAGTCCGTACAAGCCGGATATTACATAATAACCTAACAAGCAATGAAATTTCCTACAACTTCAAGTTTAACTTTCCCAGCTATGATCTTTATAGTTCCATACTCTTACATTCTTATGTGCTTAGGTTACATTTGCATACTTAAACACGCATCACTAAACTCTCAAACTCGTCTATCTAAATTTCAACTCTAACATTTCCTCAAGCTAATTTCTCACTTACCACTCCTATCCTTTGCACTCATATCCTTCGAATAAACATGACATTTTATTGTTTATCCTAACATCACCTATTGTCTTTAAATTCAGACTCAAAAATTAAATTCTCAATAATTCATCTTATTATTTAACTAGCTACATTACAAAATTCCAAAACCTCCAACTTCTAACTCCATATTCTCTGTTTCTGTTCATTTGAACTCTATAATTCCTCAAATCTTAACCATCTAAGGTATCAAACTCAAATTCTAACCTTCCACTGCGTTTACTCATAAGCTCTATGTGTGAGACCTTTTATTCCTTCTTATCCGTTATTCTCGAATTCTCAATCCTTACTGACTAATCTCATTACTTACTTCTTCCTAAGTCCGTCCAAAATCTAAAATGTACTCTAGTTATCCTTCTATCTTTCTATCTCCTATTCTCAACTTATCGACACAAGCTTAGGTTAGTTATTACCTCAACGGTTTGAAACCTTTTAACTTAGGCTTATTCATAAGGCACCTACCATCGTTCGTGAAAATTCCAGTCAACTCACATTTTACCGAACACTCATATAAATTCCTGAATTCCTAACCTCCTTTCCCAATTTCTACTAACTACTTGATTCTCTTTTACTCTTCAACTTCAACTAGTCTTCCATAGCTCACCTACTCATACGTCCTTAGTCCCTAACTTGAACACTCACTAATTTCTTCAAAATTCCCTCTAAAATGTAAGAACTAATCCACTTTCTTCTACTCTTCAACTCGATTCTAATTATTCAACTTAATATCATTACTCTAACATCTACCTAATCAAGGTATCTAGGTCAAATAACACCAATAACCAGACAACCCTTAATACTCCTCTAACATGCCAAGTATAATCTTTTCACTTATCCTGATCATCTTTGATAGAATACACTCTTAAAACGGTACCTACATCCCTAACAATCCACCGGTGTACCTACATCCTCTAATACCTCAATATTTATTAGTCTCTCAATTCTAAGTAAATCTCTAAATTGTTATCCCCGAAATTGAGGAATACTACACCTCTACATGACTCCTATGCCTCTTACCACCCAATAAGCTCTACTAATGTTGACCTCAATTTAATCGACAATTAATTACACTCACTCACAACATTCTTTAAGTACTGTCAACTCTAACTTCAAACTTTTCTAACTCTACTTTGATTTATTTCTAAACTCCAAAGGTTTGCTACTGGATTTCATTTCTATCTAAGGAAGAAAAATTCTAGGTTATCAATCTTACATTCTCATCCTAAAATTCTCTAATCTCTCTAATCTTAGGATCCACTGAAGTTGTCTCGGTACTCTCGGGAGTTTAGTTCTACTCCGAAACAAGGTTAAGCAATCAATCTTAGCTATAAACAACTAAAAGCAAAGAAATACTTACAGTCGGTGAAGCACGTTGCATGGCGGCCGGTATTGTCAGGTAATCCTTTGAACGACTCGACCACTTTTGCTCTGATACCATCTTGTAACGCCCCCGAACCCACCCTGGCTCGGAGCGCTACTTTGCTAACCAATCTCATGCTAAAACATACTTTAAATTAGATCTAAGTCTCTCAAAACTCTCTTAAGTTATACCTAACTGCCTAGACTCACTAATTTCCCTTAATCCTAACCTTTAAGCACCACAGCGTCCTTCCCGAAAATTTCGGCAAAGTAACGCCTGTAAATGGCGCCTCCAAAATGCTAGGTACCTGCAATAAGTCAATCCCCAAACAATCCAGAATATTCCTAACCATCTAACCAACCTACGAAATCTCCAACAGTTAACCAAAATGAAGAACCAACAACTAACCAAAATAAAGAAATGCCCACAATATAGGGTAACTCATCACCCAGAACTATGCCTATATACAACAATACAATAACTCTCAAAACATCAATCAAAAGGAAAGTCTACAAACCACCAAAATAAATGTAACTTATACACGACTCCACAATACTGTTTCACACACGTCTTTCTTGTCTTTCCGAAGACCATGGTCGAGACGCCCCGACAACTGCCCGCACCGGCATACAGCGTACATCAACGACTGCGTCCCAATCCTAGTTTTCTTCGTAGCTCTAACCTGTACTCCTGTCGTCACCTACACCAGAGAACACACACACACACGTAAGCTTACGCTTAGCAAGTAGGGAATAGCAAATATAAACAAGCACATGGCTCACACAACCCTCACACAACCCTAACAACGCAAAACATCACTAACAACACGACCCAACAATGCAACACAACACCACAATGCAATGCAATCCTATCATATGCAGTTTCTACACACTCTGTTGTTTTCTTTTCGTTTCGGTTGCATTTATCTTTCACTTTCAGGTGAATCAAGTAGGCACACGCCCCCACACAGTCCAGGACGGCCACGCCTTGATCCACGGAGCTAGACCGGAGGCACACGTCCCAACACAGTCCAGGACGGCCAACACGAATCTCCCCCAATCGATCGTAGAATCCTCATTGTGCACTTCAAGCACGAACAGGTCGAGGAATTCGTACTCACGCATATTACGTACATTAACAGGGCATCTCGAATAGAATCCCTCGCGGGGTGCTCAACGAGCCACTTGCCCAACGAAGCTATTCTACTCGAGACCAAGTTGCAATCCATTCTTATCTTTCATTACGTCATCCTCACCACTCAACCGTGCAAAACACGTGATTTCGTCAGTTAGAAAACAATGATGCATGTGTCAACCAAGATATGCAACTCAAGACCAATCAACCAACCAGACAAGCAACTCTACGCAATCCCGAAGTAACATAATTAATTCAACGTAACACGAAGCAAAGCAATAACAAAGAAACCCTACCGTTCTCTGGTGTAGGCCCGAAGGCAAAAGAATAACATTTACTACTTACCTGGCGTCCTAGCTCGCTGAGGGTACTCGATTACCTGTCCATCTACAGCTCGACCTACGATAAATATTCATCAAACCATTCAAATCAAGTCTACATCTACCAATTACTCTCAAACTACTATTTTTAACTTAACTCAACTAAAGTCTAACTAATCGGGCCACTAATTTGGGTTCGGTAAAAACCGACCCGAAACCTCAAACGTGCATAACTTTTGCGTCGGTTATCGGAATCGAACGATTCCAGCGGCCACGTACTCCTCTAATAACCTATTTTAACCTTCCAAAAGGAATTTGAAAACAAACGATCCTAGCTAGGTCAAAAATCAGAAAACCCGAACTGCCCCTTCACCCGGAAAATTCCCTTTTCCAATTTTCCATCAATTCTCCTCCAATTCCACACCAATTAATCTCCTATACCCTCTATTAGCATAAACTAACCAAAAATCTCGAATTACAAGCAAAACCCCGAAATACCCCAAAGAGGGCTTTCTGGTTTTTCGCCCAAATTGGGCTCCCCATGGCCAGGCGATCAAAGCTGACCATAAACCCGGCCATTCGACGCCAAGAACGGCCAAAAACAGCCGATGATCGGAGCTCAAACTAG
The DNA here is from genome assembly GCA_022432975.1 of Begonia masoniana. Lineage (NCBI taxonomy): Eukaryota > Viridiplantae > Streptophyta > Magnoliopsida > Cucurbitales > Begoniaceae > Begonia > Begonia masoniana. Next base: position 22,885,277 of record CM039508.1, read on the forward strand.
CTCCTCACCCTCGGCCAAGAACAGAACCGAAACAGGGCATAAAATTAACTCACCGGTTCGGTTCGCGCGCGGAGAAGGCTGGAAACCTGCTCCTCGCCTTCGTCTGGCCGGAGACTGTCGGAAGTCGCCGGTGATCGGCGCCGCGTCGCCTCCCCCCGTCGTCTCTCCCCTGTTTGCGCTCGGGCTCGGGCTCGATCTCAACAGAATAGCTTCGGCTATTCTGTTGAGTTTTATTATTTATTTATTTTTTAATAATAATAATAATAATAATAATAATAAATACCACTTAATAAACCCACATTACCATTCTGCCCTTCCAAAAATTCCATTAAATTTCGTTCTCAAATTATAAATTTTCGTTAATAAACCGGTTAAGTCACTTTTAATTACTTTCCCTTCTTTTTGCTATTTCTTTTAAATTCAATAAAACAACTATCTTATTATGCTTTTATTTTCTCTCCAATTTTATCCATAAAAAAAATTCCCGGGTGTTACAGTGAGAGCTTGGAGTTTGAGGAAAAGCTAGAGTTGGAGTCCAAGTGATGAGTGCTCAAGTTAAAGTCAATGGACATAGTTTAGAAATTTCAAATTTTGGAGATGTGGAGAGTTAGCAGTACTCAATAGATGATTAGGCCGTAGTGAAGTTGAAATTCTTTGTGGCAACCTGACGTTGTCCTTCATAATTGAGGAGCAATCCAAATAATTCAATCTGTCTACCAACCAACTCCATGAGCTGTCTGACTAAATCCTCAAGTTCCTCTCTCGACAGTCCTGAGTTTCCTGACATTCTGGTTCTAATCCTGTACAAAATCAAAACAATCTAATTTTAGTTATCAACTAACTAAAAGAAAGAAATACTTACAATCAGTGAAGCACGTTGCACGGCGGCCGGCATTGTCGGGTAATCCTTTGAACGACTCGACCACTTTTGCTCTAATACCAACTTGTAACGCCTCCGAACCCATCCCGGCTCGGTGCGCTACTTGGATAACCAATCCCGTTTTTAAAACGACGTTTAAATTGATTTTCGTAAATTTTTCGACTCAGATTTTTGGGTTTTTCGAACCCTCAAAATTTGTTGGGAAACGTGCCCAAAATACGTCGGAAAATGTCGGGTCAAAACAATTTAGAAATAGGAAAAAAAATAAAAATTTAAAAAAAAAATGTTGGGGCGCTGCTGAGCGCCACATGCGCTGCGTGTCAAGGTCCGGGCTTGTCTCGTTAAGCCCCTCGAAAGTAGGACCGTGACACCGCGCGCGCCCCCAGCGAGCCCCCAGCGCGAACCTCGCGCGCCCCGTGGGCGATCGATCGACGCCCAGCGGCGACCGATCGGCACACCCTCTGTTTTTCACCCTAAAAACGTGCCCGTGGGCGATCGATCGGCGCCCAGTGGCGATCGATCGCCACACGCTCTGTTTTTCAGCCCAAAAATGCCCAAATTTCAATTTTTCCGACTTTTTTCAACTTTTCTTCATTTTTCTACGAGCAAAACACTTCCAAAAAACCTAAAATTTTAACCATACACTCCCGACACCCCAATCTTCAAGTCCCGTAAAAATTTTGGAAAACAGACTTAAAACGAATAAATAAAAAAAAATAGCGAACGTAAACCCGACGTTATTTAGTTTAAAATGAAAACGGACGGCGTAACGCCTAAAATTCGATAAACCAAAACCTGCAATTAAAATCAGAAATCCAACCAGTTTAAAATCCCAAAAAACCCAAAAAACCGAGTCTAAAAATTTACGAAAATCAATTTAAACGTCGTTTTAAAAACGGGATTGGTTATCCAAGTAGCGCACCGAGGCGGGTTCGGGGGCGTTACGGAAAAATGCATCAGAGCATATAGATAAACTAATATACTCCTCCTTAATAATATTCTCATTTATTATAAAAACAATGAAGGGCATAGTAACCCTTTTATTCTCTCTTTTGCTTTGTCACTACAAAAAAAATGTTTGTGCATCGACAATAATAACCAAGTCCAAATATGCAGAATCTACTATCAAAGCATATAAAAAAGGTGCAGAAAGAGACATCAAAAGGTATATTAGGGTAAAACAACTCAAAAAAGGAAAACATTTATCAAAACAAATATATCCCAAGTTTAAACTTAGCCAAGCATAGAGAATCATAATCCATAAACATCTATGTATAAGAACTAAATATGAATTAACTCTACCGCTAGACATCAGTAAGAGGCTCAACATCAGAGGATTGAGGGTCACTAGAATCAGCTAGAGGCGAGACTTTACTTGTGAAGTAAAAGCAGTGTTAGAGTGAAGATTTAGTCTCGATGCCCAAGGTTGGATCATTTAGGATGATGGTAATAGAGTGACTTTTATCATTCATTCAATTCTTTGGTCCTCACTGTTATTATTGAATGGAGTTGCTTCTAATTTCTTAGATGAAATTTCTTAGGGTGTGCTCTCTTGGCATTATCTTTTATCTTCCAAATTGAAAGTTTCTATTTTCCTTTCAAGATCTTCATTTAACTCCACACTGTTTGACATTTGAATGATTTCATCGAATGCTACACATATAGATTCTTCAACAACTAAAGTTCAGAAACTCTTCAAGTTTTGGTAGTTGAAGAATCGCCTAAGAAACTTCATTAATCCATTTGAGAGTCAAATTTACCCAACTTGTCCTTTACGTTAAAAAAATGTTTGCTTCCAAATCCCAAGGGACCTAAAATAACTAACATTTGGGGTTCTAACAATCTAATGCTTATAGAGTTTTCTCAAGAATGGAACAGATGGATACACGGTTAAGCACATAGTATGTCGTAGCAATAACTTTTGCCCAAAAATATTTCAGAAGGTGTTCTCATTAAGCATAGTTTAGTTCTTGTGGAGATCTAGTTTTTCTCTTAACAAGTCTATTTTGTTGAGGAGTTCTAGGTGAAAAGAACTTATGTTCGATTTAATACTTTTGACAAATTATCTCAAAACTCTTACTGTCAAAATCTGCGCCATGATCACCACAGATTGCAATTATTGAGAGATCCTTCTCATTTTACACATTTTTCTTAAAGCTATAAAAGATTCAAAAGTTTCATCCATTTTCCTTAAGAAGAAAACTCATGTGAACCAAGTGAATTCATCTACTATTGCGTAGACATAGAGTTTTCCACTTAGGCTCGCTGCCTTAAATGGCCCAAAGAGATTCATGTGAAGCACTTGAAAGGACTCAGGGGGAAACATAATGTTTTAGAACCAAATGAACTATTTGCTTGTCTTCCCATTAAAATAGGAAACTTTATCCTTTTTGAAGGAGATTTTAGAAAGATCCCTAACTAGATTATTTAAAGAGATCTTAGATAAGATATCCATCGCTATGTGTCATAATCTCCTATGCCAAAAGCTCAAAACCACCAATCAATAGATAAATTTTCCACAAAACATTTTTCATCAAGACTACAAATTATCCATATCATTGTAAAAAAAAAATTTAATTTCTATATCCAATAAATAGAATCTTTCCATTTATACTATATTCAATCATGAAAAATTTATTTTATATTATTTGTGACACAATCAACTAATACTAAATAAATTATGGTTCAAACCTTCAACCAATAAAATATTTTCAATAAGGGGTTTGAAATATTAGCTTTATTATCAATGCCTATAATTATTTCTTTTGGTTACCTCCAAAGCTGACATTTTCTTTTGGTGATAGAGGTAAACTGTAAAGAGTCTCCCATCATATTTCTTGAATGTCCTCTATTAATGTAACGACCCCTCTTTTCCAGTAAGATATTATATGCTTTGTAATGATCTGGGATTTACCTATACTCGGTCCCGAGATTTGCCTATACTCGGGCTTAGATTCCCGAGGTTTGCCCTGCAATCGTACTCATAGTTTGTTTGCAACGAGGACTTCCCAAGTGGTAATCCAACTTGGTACTGCTCTCGCCCGAGCACTCTTAACTTCGGAGTTCTGATGGGATCCGATGCAATTGTGTTACAAAACATGTCTTACTATCTAGGGGAGACATCATTTACATATGTTTCATTTCCATCTTCCCCCTAAGCGATGTGGGATTGCACCTAACCCACTCTCGAGTCGTCATAATCACCCCCTTTTTAAGGGCCCAACTTCCTCGTTGGCAACATTTCTGGTTAGGTACAAGCTCTGATACCATTTGTAACAACCTCTCTTTTCCAATAAGATATTGTCCACTTTGTAACGATCAGGGATTTGCCTATACCCGGCTCTGGAATTTGCCTATACTCGGGCTTAGATCCCTGAGGTTAGCCCCGCAATCGTACTCACAGATATGTTTTCAAGGAGAACTTCCCAAGTGGTCACCGGTGCAATTGTGCTACAAAATGCATCTTACTATCTAGGGGAGGTATTCTTTACATATGTTTCATTTCCATCTTCCCTCAAACGATGTGGGATTGCACCCAACTCTCTCTCGGGTCACACAATTAAGGTATCACTCGCCTTTTCTAGAAGATTTTCCAACCATCAAGCAACTTAAGTACCTTTCTTTGTTACCCAAATCTTTTTCAATCATTGAGTGTTAGTTTTTGTTTCTTTAGGAATCCATATTGTTTTACGGAAAGTTTTATGATCATGAAGTTTCAAAGGACATATAAATTATTTATAACCAATTTTATTACATGCATTACAAGTAGATGTTTAGTAAAGAAATATTTTTATAATTCTTCTTCTTTAGAAATGGTTCATAGCCTAATCCTACTTTACCAAAAGTAATCCTTTGTTGTCATAAAAGCATGTTTACATTTTTGCTACTATTTGTGAATTTAATTACAATAGTATGCAATTGTAATTCTTTTTCTTCAAAACTTTCATTTTCTTTTCAAATGATGAAGTAATACTAGCATCCATTTTCATCAATTCAATGTTCTCCTTTTTCAATAATTTATATTTGGATTTAAACCTATTGAATTTCTCAAACAATTCCTTAAATGCATCTAATAAGTCATGTTCATCATATTTTTCTTTTAAGTCAATAAAAGAGTTATGAATCTCATTTTTCTTTCCCAATCACATGTTTGATACTTCTTCATTATTTAATTCAATTTGGTGGCTTGTTGAGGCTTTGAAAGCTACATCCTTCTTATTATAGACTTCTTTCTCCTTTAGTTCTTCTTTCTCGTTTATCTTCATTATAATCTCATGAGTCATTAAAACTCTGATGAGGTCCTCCATTTTAGCACTGTAAGGTCATTAGCTTCTTCTATTCTCATGACCTTCTGTAAAAATCAGTATTTTTACGTTAATTAAATTTTCAAATATTTTTTTGCATTGTTTTTTGTCACAGATCATGAGTTGACTATTTTTGTCGTTTAGTGACCACATTGATTTTTGAGTTCAGATGGTCAATATCGGTAATTGAGAAATTACTGTGTGATAAATTTGAAGAAATTAAAGTTCGATAATTTGGTTTCACCACGAGTTGAAATTTTGAGAATCGTTCGGATTTTGGTTAAATAGAAATTGAGGAGATATTTAATATATAAAATATATTAATTTATATTTTATATATTGAATTTTTTAAATAATAATAATAACTTTATTAAAGAATAGGGGTAGGAAAACCCTACCTGCTTTTGTTTCTTTGGTGCGTCGCGTGGAGGACAACATAGAGAGAGAGAGAGAGAGAGACAGAGGGGGAGTGTAACACCCGACAACTTCAACCAGGTGACTCCCTAACTGAATTAGCGGCCATGATTATTCAATCTTCACGGTTTAGAATTTTATGCCAAGCTTAATTAATTACATGTGGTTTTAAACTAGGTTGAGTGGCAAAGTTGTAATAATGGAGATTTGAGACCAGTATTTAAAGAAAATGGAAAGGGTTCAAACCTCATTTAAACCACTGTAGCCGACACCTTCTACTCTCGGCGATTTCTTCTCTCCCGAGCTCTCGCTCTCTGTCAGCTGGAAATCCCTCTTTCGACGACCGATTTTCTTGCTGCTTCTCGGCAACTTTGTGCTCGAGGTACGAGTTTGGCAATGTAGCTATCTTTTAGTAGTTAAGCTCTGTTTTTTGCTATGTGTTGAAGCCCTGGGTTCTTCAATGGCCGTGTATTAGTAAGGGTATTTTAAAATCTGAAAGTGGTAATGTCATCCCGAATCGATTTTGGACACTAAACAACCAACCCTGAACTATCGCTAATCGAATCTGTCTGTTTTGGGTTTTGGATTTCAAACTGCACAGAGAAACTATACTAAGGATTCGTGAGTGACTATAGCTAGTAGATCCTAGGATGACTTGTGATTAGAACTAATAGAATTTTGTTTTAACTACTGCAATGTAAATGTTTTAGATGAAGAAGTTTGAAGAGAAAGGAGCTCAAATTGCTAAGGAGACCAGGTAAGTGAATGTACAGGTTTCTCGGTCATTAGGACCCTACATCAAAGGATGTTAGGTAGAAACTCATACGATGATTAGTAGTTCCCTTATGTTACTGTCTAGTATTTATGTTGATGATTAGTTCAATGTTAAGGTTTTATGTTGGATAGTGCTCTGTCTGTAGCTCGATGATTTAGGAATTTCCATGTACATGCATCATGACTATTTTATGCACATGAAAATGTTTTAAGAGCATGTTTTCCTCATGAATAAAGTAAGAAGATAAAACTGATGCAACGTGGACTAAGTGAGGGTTGGGGGCGGTTCGGCGTATGTTACAGTCCAAAAGAGGGACATATGAATACGACCCGCAGTAGGGACCAAGATCAAACTCACTGTTGAACCCCCTTTACCGGCACAAATCCTCTCTT